>PVKM010004501.1:0-51908 GCA_004027735.1 Carollia perspicillata
GGAGAGGGCAAGAGTAGTGTGAGAAATGTAGAAGCTAAAGAACTTACGACACATGGACATGAACTAAAGGGGGGAAGTGTGGGTGGGGGAGGGTGTATGGTGGAGAGGAATGAAGGGGGGAATGGGACAACTGTAATGGCATAATCAATAAAATATATTTTAAAAAAAAAGAAATTCACAGACTAATGTCCCTTATAAATATAGATACAAAAAATCATCAACAAATAATAGCAAACTAAATTGAACAATGTATACAAAGGATTATATACCATGACCAAGTGGAAATTATTCCAGGACTACAAGGTCAGTTCAATATATGAAAAACAACCAATGTAACCTATCAGATTAATAAAATAAAGGAAAAAACACATGACCAATAAGTACCTAAAAAGATGCTCAACACCATTAATCATCAATAAAATGGAAATCAACACCAACATAAGATAGTACTTCATACCCACTAGAATGTCTAGAATCAAAATTCAGATAACAACAAGTGTTGTCAAGGATGTGAACAAATGGAAACCCTCATACACCGCTGGGGTAAATGCAAAATGGTGCAACACTTTGGAAAACAGTTGGGTGGTTTCTCAAATTCCTAAACATAGATTTACCATATGACCCAGCAGTTTCACTCCTAGATATATATGCCCATGAGAAAAGAAAACATAAACACACGCAAAAACTTATATAGTAATTTTAATAACATAATTAATTATAGCCATAAGATGAAACAACTCATGTGTCTACCAAAAGATAAATGGAAAAACAAAATGTGATATAATGGTAAAAGGGAACATTACTTGGAAATAAAAAGGAGTGAAATGTTGATACATGCAATAGTACAAATGAATCTCAAAAACATTATGCTAAATGGAAAAGCCAGACAGACTACATATCATATGATTCCATTTACATAAAAATTCCAGATAGGCAAAAAGTAATTAATGGTTTTCTATGACTAAGGGAAAAGGAAAAATATGGCGTGACTCTAATGTGACAGTATTTCTTTTAGGGATGATAAAAATATTATAACATGAAATTGTGGGGGTAGTTGCACAGCTTTGTGAATGGACTAATATCCATTTAAATGAATTAATTTTATGGTTCAATCAACTTAAGTTTAACAAAACATGTACATAATCTGTATGCTGAAAACAATGAAAAACAAATGGAAGAAATCAAACATTATGTAAATAAATGGAGAATCATATCATGTTCATGGATTGGATTTAGCCAAAAAGATTTTAGATATGATACCAAAAATTCCAACCATTAATAAAAAAAATAAATTAGACTTTATAAAAATTTAAAAATCTTTGCTGCATGAAAGGCATTGTTAAGAGAATAAAAAGACAAAATGCAGACTGGGAAAGATATTTACAAATCCAAATTACATAAAGAACTCTCAAAAACAACTGAGTAAAAACATAGATAAAATACATTAACTGACACTTCATCAAGAGGATATATGGTTGGCAAACAACACAGGAAAAGGTGCTGACCATCACTAGCCATTAGGGAGATACTACTTAAGCCATGACAAGATAATACTACATATTTATTAGAATGGCTAAAAGAAATAATAATAATAAATCCACAATACCAAATGCTAGCAAGTATGTGAAGCAACTCTCATACATTGCTGGGGAGAATGCAATAGTATAGCACTTTAGAGAACACTGTGACAGTTTCTTATAAAATTAAACTAAAACATCATATGACACAGCCATCACTGTCAGTGATTGTGAATATAGCTGCTATGTTAAAAGAGATCAGTAGTTCCCAGGATAGAGGGGGGCAAGGGGAAGGTCACTACAAAGGTGGCAGTAAAGAGAGTTTGGGGCTGACAGAGCTGTTTTGTATCCTGATTCTGGTGGTGGTTTTATGAATCCATACATGTCTTAAAACTCACAGCAAAAAGAAAAGGAAGTCCATTTACTGTATGTTAATTTTTTACACCAAAAAAGGAAAGGAAGTCATTTTACTGTGTGTTAATCTTTTTGAGAAAAGAAAAGAAAAAACCTGAAGAAATTAAAAACTCCCGGAGTTCAGTAAAAGAAAAACAAAAGTGCAGCAGTCCTAGGAAGCACCTGTTTAAAATTTACCACCTCAAAAATGTATTTAACATGTGCTTTTGCTTTTGTTTTAAAGACAAATATTTCTATCACGAAGAAAAGAAAACACCAATTAGAAACTCTAGAATAAATAAAAAGCTCTATAGTAAATGACTCAGCTAAACATAAAGAAAATTATGAGACATAATATTAAGGATCTCTTTGCTCTTGGCATTTGCAACATTCTCCTTCGAGAGATACAGGTTTGAGACAATTATTTGTCTTCCTATATGGATATAGTCACACTAAATGACTCCTAAGTAAATGATAAATATATCAGCCAATATCATAAATAGCATTTATGGATCTTCAAATATAAGAATCAATATCAACAAAATGTGGGAGGCTTGATTACATCTATGTCATAAACCTTAAAAATGTAAAAATAATGGTACAACAGAAGTTGAGAACTAACTGATGGGGAGAAGAAATGGAGGAAAAAGAGAGGTAGTAATTTTTATATCATCAAGAGTCAAGATACTGTCTACATAGATGAATGGAGAAATCATAAAGATATGTTATTTAGAGTGTTTTTTAAGATTTTATTTATTTATCTTTAGAGGGGAGGGGAAGGAGAGAGGAAGAGAAATATCACTGTATGGTTGCTTCTTGTGCATCCCCCACTGGGAACTGGCCTGGAACCCAGGTATGTGCCCTGACTGGGAATCGAACCACAATCCTCTGGTTCATGGGCCCATGCTTAATCCACTGAGCTACACCAGCCAGGGATATTTAGAGTTTTAAAAGTAGCAGAGAGAAGAACTAAATAAACAACAAACAAGAAAATAGGAAAAATGAGGCAGAAGAAAAGGTAGGAAGTATTTTTTAAAAGGGGAAATAACAGATATGTTTAAAGTTGTAAGCTACTTAGCATTGACAAATCAAGAAACAGGCAAAGTATATTATGTAGAATTAAGGCGTAAGAACTAACAACAAAAAACTCAAAAGTGCTTTTCTTTGAAATGTGATAGTAGGATCAGAGATAGGGAAGAGAGCATTTTTCCTTTTATTGCATATCCTTCTATACTGCTTAGATTTTTTTATTTTTTGGGGCAAGTACTGCTATAAACATAAACACAATAAAATAATATTAAACAAAGGAATGAACAAACATTCTGGGAAAATACAAGTAAAACAAAAGCAGGAGGTACTCTGTAGTATCCAAGAAACAAATAATTAATAGAACAAAAGAAAAAAACATACAAGATTCTACCCAAAGTGGTAACTGTAGGTGGTGAGATTAGAGATTTTATTTTTCTTTTTACCTGTGTTTTCTTATATGTATGCAGTGGTCACTTATTACTTATTTTTTTTAAATAAGCGAAAGACCCTTATTTCCACCAAGTCGTAATGAACACCAAGCAGAAAGAGGTATATCTCCCTTCCCCAGGGTGCTCACCATGAAGATCACCTGGCTTCTGGTCCTCACCTGTCCTGAAATTCCATCATTCTATGCTCTGAACCTACCTGGGAATTATCCCTCTCTGCTATAGCTTACGCCATTCTTCCTACAACCCCTAATTCACCCCTTGCATTTTCTCTCCTATTTGAAAGTATTAAAAATATAAACATTCACATAGATTGTGACTTATTCATTTATAACTTGACTCATTCAAAGCATTCTGAGAGTACTTACACATACATACCCCACAGTGGAAAAAAATAAATGAACAATAAAATCAGAGGAAAAGTGCATTTAGGATAGAGGATGTGGTGAGGATCCAACACCAGCAACAAGGCCTACACACCATACTGAGAGGGGCCAGCAAGTATGGAGCTAAGCTTTGCTTGTCCCTCCACTTCTTCACTCTGCCAAGAAAAGGAGGAAATCCTCTCAGCTAAAAGATTCATAGGATCCATGGGTTACAAGACAAACTCCATGCCAATTTGTGGCTGTTGTTGTTGAAGAGAATCACAGTTTTGTTTTGTTTTTTTTCTGACAGGGCAAACTGAAATAGGTTTTCCCATTGATGCACTGGGTTTGGGGTCATTTCAGCAGTTCTCAAAAAATGGGGAGAAAAGGTAATTATGTGAGGTGATGGATGAATTAACCAACCTTATTGTGGTTAATAAAGTTGTTGTTGGTTATGTATATCATTTTACAGCATATACATGCATCAAAGCATCACATTATATACCTTACAGTTACACAATGTTACATGTCAACTATAGTTCAGTAGAGCTGGGAACAAAGAAGCTCCTTGAGGATGACCACCCTATGCCCCTTCCCTTTTGACTTGAATGTCCCCTTTCCTAAGGTGTGCTATCAGTGGACAAGTGTTAACTAAAGTTTCACAACTGGACTGGACTGAAAAACGTTCCACTAGCTCATCTCCCATCTCTGAGAGGACCAATTAGACCATTGACACCCACAGAGCAGCCTGAGGATGGTTCCTATGTAATAAATAAATCCACCCTGGCTCTAGAGGAATGACAATTATAAAAGGTGGATAGACATGAGGGAAGGAAGAACAAAGAAATGTCAAAATTCTATCAAACTTATACTCTGAGCCACAAAGAGCCATTTAATTACAAAAATCTGCAAGTGTTTTTCAGAGAAGTACTATATTTGGCAGACTTTAGAAGGAAACTTAAAATGGATTTGTACTTACCAGAGAGAGAGAGAGAGATAGAGAGAGAGAGAGAGAGAGAGAGAGAGAGAGAGAGAGAGAGAGAGATGATCATCTAAATGCACCAGATATTTAAATGTTCAATTGTTCTTCTTTGTGATACCAAATACCGTAATGTCAAGTTTTAAAGATAAAAAGCTTAGTCAAGACAATAAGAATGATTCAGTTGATTCCTAAAATGTTTGCTCAAGAAATTATTTAAACACAGCAGAAAGGTTTCAAAAAAAAAAAGAGAGTAACATGTGTTTTCTGTTTTCTGATCAATCTAAGCAAGGTACAACAAAAGGAGCTTTTCCTGACAGTCCCGTACACCTGCAATTTCAGATCTAAAGGTTATAGCATCAAATCATCAAGGACGATTTATTAACTGCTCCCAGGATCAGGGCACACAGAAGTGGTGTCAACCAGTGGTGGCGGTGTTCACTCTCATCAACGCACACACGAACAGCCTGATCTCTGCTTGTGGGAGACAAACAACAGAATGGCAACAGAAGTTGTCACTGAAGTCATTTAGCCAAAAAAAAAAATCCTAGCAAATAAAATAAAATCAGCTAAAAAATATAACTAGTTCAATTTAGAGAAACTTGTCCACATGCTCACCACAAGCCCTGAAAAAACATTTTCCACTGAATTCTATCCATTTCTGGTATTTAGGGTACACATCTGTGATGCTCAGCTTTTTTTCTGTAAGAGTTAAGACTGATACCCTGTCATAGCTTGTCTGGTAGCAGCTGTAACAATGTTGAAATCCTCAAAGGCATAAATGGTAAATATTTATCACTTAATTAATGTTAATATTTTAAGATGTTTATGACAGCTCTCAAGATGACTGACAACATATTGGGGAACAGCATAACCAGGACTTGGATTTCATGATGAAGGATACTGGTGAGGATGAAGATCAGGTTGAAATTAATCCAGACCCTGAACAAGCTCAGTATTGTTTAGTCACTTTAACAGAAAATGCTATCAATCAAGACTTTGGCTACTGTGTGGTATAAAATGGCAGCCTACAGGCAAAGATGCCCAGTTTTAGGATATTCAGTGTGGCAGATTGTTTTTCCCAGGGATGGCCACAACAGTAACTCCCACACCACATGCTCTTCCACAGTGGGACCCTGCCCATTCCCCAGTCAATAGGTAGAGTCTAATTGCCTCCCCTGAATATGTCCTGTTCTTAAAGTTGGCATCCCAACTTCACATGCCAATCACAAGTCCAGGTTGTCACCTAGGCCTCTGACAGTCAGGCTATACATGGGAGGTTCCAGGGACCCCTGCCTTGGGATCAATTAATTTGCTAGAGGGGTTCACAAAACTCAGAGAAAGATTTTAGTTCCTAGGTTAGTGGTTTATTATACAAGAATGTAACTCAGGAATAGCCAGGTGGAAGAGGTGCATAGGGTAAGGTATGGGGAAGGGTCAAGGAGCTTCCTTGCCTCTGAATGTGCCTCTCTTCCTGAATCAACACATATTCACTAACCGAGAAGCTCTCCTAACCCCCACCTTTTGCGTTTTTATGGAGACTGTATTATGTAGTCAAGGTTGATTAAATCATTGGCCATTGGCCATTGACCATTAGATTCAACTTCCAGCTCCCTTCCCCTGGAGGAGAAGGGAGCAGGTGGGACTAAATGGTCCAGTCCTCTGATCACATGGTTGGGATTCCTGGCAACCAGCCCTGAACCTGGGGGTTTTGCAAAAGTCACCTTATTAACATAACAGAGACACCTTTATTGCTCTCATCTCAGGAAATTCCAAATGTATATGGAGCTCTGTGCCAGAAACAGGCATGAAAAACAAACATGTATCTCTTCTTATAAATCACAATATCACATCCATTCCACCAAGATGTCAGACACATAACAATCTTAGACTCTCCTGAATAACCATCCACCAGTTGAGAACCAATGAGTAATTTCTGTTCATGAATCAGGGAGCAGAAGAGTAACTCAGCCAAGCCCTGCCTGAATATCAGACTCACCAAATGAGATATAATAAAAATAGTTATGGTTTTGAGCCGCAAATTTTATAGTAGTTTTTTACACATTAGTAGAAAATCAGAACATGCAGGCAAATGTTACCAACAGCAGTGGGAAAACCTCTGTGGACCCATCTACAACCATAGCCATGTTCTCTCCCATAAAGTGCTGTGAGAATCCACACGGTCTGGGCGCTGGCCATGCAGGAATGATTTACTGTCTATGAAAGTGTTTATTTAAATGCCAAGTGACCCTAGCACATTTAGGTACTTCTTTTCACATCATTAACCATTTGACAGGGATGCTTGGAGTACAGAAGATTAAAAGCTTCTACCCACAGAGGAGTAATCAGATATTAAAATATTTCTGAAATTGTCACGTGAGTTGGTGAGTAAACCTATTTTTTTCTACATGGAATTTCAAAAATATCTTGTTGAACTAAAGAGAGCTAAAGACTGTTGTCAATACTATGTTCTCTGAACACAGATTTGAAATGTTTTCCCAGAATTTCTAGGCATGAGTCCCAATAATGCTAATCTAATCTGTAGCATGGGCAAAGGTCACCATCTCAGGAAGGGGAGGAAGGGTGAAGAATTTTCTCTATTCTCTAAAAACAGGACTAGTCCTAGAAAAAAATTAAGAATATGTAGCCTTGTCTTCAGCCCTCTGGTACCTTGGAATCCCTTGTCCACAGTCCCTGGGACCCTAAAGGTTACTCCCTTGTGGTAGAATCACATCCAGGCCTGCCCTCAACTCCAGCACCTCCCACCTCCAGGCTGGGTGCTCCTAAAACTATTGGGTTGGCCAAAAAGTCCATTTAGTTTTTTCCATAAAATGAAAGACATATATTTCATTTTCACCAATAACTTCATTGATTTGGATATTTTGAGTATGTCAGCTATCTCCCACATGATATAACATTGATTGTTCTCAGTTAATGTCTCAATTTGATTGCTGCCAACCTCAACTGTTCTACCAGACTGTGGAGCACCATTTGCTAGAAATCTCCAGCACAAAACTCCACAAACCACTTTTGACATGTTCTATCAGTCACAGCACCTTCTCCACACACCACACAAATCTTCTTTTTGCATTTCAGTTGCATTTTTACCTTCCTTGAAATAATAAAGCATAATATGCCAAAATTTTTATGTATTTTCTTCCATCTTCAACATTAAAATGGCTACACAGAAAGTCACCAATTTTGATTTTTTTAATGCACGCTGATATGACAGCTGTCACAATACCATCTAAAAAAATTGTTTTGAATGAAGTAAAAGACAGTAAATGCTACTAGAGCCATTTTACAGAAAAAAAAAAACACAACAAATGAACTTTCTGGTCGACCCAATACCTATCCAGTTTCTTCCCTTACTCACCCAGGGAACAAATTCTCAATGATACATAAATGGTTAATTGGCTTTTTCTGCCTTGATTTACATTACTGAGATTCCAGGTTGCTTGGCTACGTGAAGCAAAAATGACCAGGAGGAGCAGCCTGTAGACAAATAGTTCTCTTTTGAATGTCTTCTGGCTTTTTAGTGGCTTTCCTCCTCCCCTTCTATATCTGTAAATTATCTCCAGCACCTTGGAGGTGGCAGTAGAAGAGATTCCATGAGGGGAAACCTGCAGGTAAAGTCATCTATGCTTGGGAAGTTTGTAAGTTGAGAACTTCACATGTAATCTTTATTCCAAGGGTTAGATCTATAGAGGGTAGTTCCAAGGACAGCATCTAATGCTTAACAATGGGCTCTTTTGGAGAAAGAGCCCTGATTCAAAGCTTTTGCCAATCTCTCTAGTATAAATGCTCCTACCATATCTATTTTGAAGATATACAGACACACAGTGGGCCACATGCTAAACCTGACAAGCTCAGGGAGGCCTGCATGGCTGGCCTCACAAACTCATATACCTAAAGTGATCACAGAGGATGGTCTGAAATTAAAACTTCCTAACTAAAATCAAGTCACGGAAGGTAAGTCATGTCCTAGGCTAGTTGACAAAGGTCAATCTTTACTTTAAGTGAGCCTGCCTATCTTTTTTGCATGCTCAATAATATACCTATGGAATGACAGAGTAATTCCCTTTTTTTCCAGACCCCTCAGGGCACAACCTCCCACCAGATCAGGAGACCATGGGACCCCTCATAGCTATCTTGTTCCCCACAAACCATCTCTATGTGCTGTAAATATTCCTTGTTAACTATCCTCTACCCACCAACATAAAAGAAGTATTTGTCTCTCTGTTTTACTTTTTATCCAACTTCAGCGATTCCCTGCTTTGCTTTCTCCCACCTCCCTTATCTACCACCAGTGAATTTCATGTAACCATCTTTGTGTCTCTTCCCTTGATTTCTAATGCATAAATTAAGGTACAAAACTGCCATTCTCCAGAGTGTCTTCTCAATCCCTTGAGATTTTGCTTCCCAGCAATTGTCTTCCCCTAGAGTACTTTTCTCCCCACACCCGGAACCACTTGACTTCTAATTCATAACTAAGTGACAAGGACCACAGTGGTCCTTTTTCTGGTCCCCAGGTACTCCATTTCCTTTGGTGCACCCAAATCCCTGTCCCTAGCACTTGTCCATCCTCCGAGTGATTCTAGGCCTTTGGTCCCCAGATACTGGTACCTCAGCATAACCCAATTCCTACAGCCAGAGCCCTGCTTCTTGCTAACTGGTATCCCCAAGGCTGATTCAAGCTGGGCTGTTTGGGGAAGAAAAAGAACTCTAACATGCCACAGTGTCCTTAATATTTCAGGCAACCAGCCAATGTGGGAGGTGGACTCTGCCTTATAGATGAAGACATTGAGGCCTAACTACAGTCCCAACATCACACAACTTCAAGAGCAAAGCCAGCCAGTCTGTCTGACCTTAACATCTACCCCACCCCCACACCTGTGATTTTTAAACTGCTCCCCAGGAACTTATAGCCAGAGCAGGTGATTTAAGGACACTACAAATATTTTATGTATTAAGATATCTTAACCATTTTTGTAAAAATATCCTAATTAAAGCAATATGTAGAGTCAATGTGTTTTATACCAAATATGAGCAAACTGTGCTTCCAGGTTAGTGCATGTAGACCTCAAAACAAAATTTTCTTACTATCTTATATCGATTTACAAATAAAGTTTCCTTGTTATCTCATTAATACACTTACACTTTCTATGTAACAAATTGTCCACATGAACAGAAGTGGACAAAGTCATTATATCAAAGCAAGTGCCAAGGTTTTGATATTTTTTACCAGTAAAGTACACTGAAACATCTCCATAGGTTGGGGAAAATTGAACTTAAAAAGAGGAGTCACTTTTTACACTCCTTATGTGTTTTGTGTTCTCACCACTTACGTTTCAATTACACTTTTTACTCTGCCTCCTTCAGTATCTTTTCATTGTTGTCTAAATATTACTGCCCTTTTATTAAAATCACATGTCACAACCTGGCAAATGTATTTATTTTTTTGTGGGTTTGTTGTCTATTTCCACAATTCTCCCCTTCCTCTCACCCTCCAAATGGAAGCTCTAAGAAGGAAGGGACTTTGTTGGGTTATCACTACATCTAAAGCACATAGACCATTGCCCAGAATGTGATAGGTGCTCAACAAATTCTTTCTGAATGATTGAACAGACGAACCAATGAATAGTGAAAATTAATTTCACCACTTTGAAATTTTGAGTGACTCTATGACAGAGACAGGTATGAAGATATACGAGAATTTTCTTAATGATATTGCTGAACATCTTATAATGTTATAACGTAAATTTGAAAAATGTTTTCTACCATACAGTTGTGATTTTAAACTAGCTGAAGAACCCATTCATCAATTCCCTCCAGCTGGTACATTTACTAATTAAGGAACACAGGCAGTTCTTAGACAAGGAGAGTTAATTCAACCTTGGAACAAAAATATCTTGCCACTTCTCCTTCAAACCACTGGATCAGTTGCATTTAAGAGTATGCTAAGATCATAAAGCAAGCTCTCAGAAATTAATATGTGCAACTAATACCTATGTGGATCAGGATTTTTTCCAATATTCTGTGACCTAACAAAATGCAGACATAAATGGAATGTTGAGACTGATCTAAGACTGCAAATATTTTCCCCAAAAAAGCTGATGTCGAAGGCTGTATTAATCTTAAAAGTCTCATTTTTCTTACTACCTGATTTACAATGAGTAAATATTATACAACTGAAGTTATAAAGTCAGTTCATTCCAATCAAACAAATCTTATTTGTTTTATAAGTCAGCGTTCTTTTATCATTTGTGGAAGTAGAAAATTCCACAGCTAAAAGAAATTAAAATGTGAAAATAATGGTCCTATATCAGGTAGTGTCCTTTCTCCAGAACTTTGGCCATTGCCTACTCTAGGACACTCTGAATGATGTTTGGCAGTAGTTCCTCGCCTGCTGAAACTGCTCACTGTGGTCCAGCTTTATAGACAGGACCAGTTTCCAACGCTTTGCTATGGTACTAAGTCACCATGGTTAGAGCAAGATGAAGGGCACAAGTGTGAAGCTAGAGAGAGCTCGGTTTGCCCATCTCTACACTTAGCAATTGTGAGGAAACAACCCTTTCTCCAGCATCAGTTCCTTTATCTGACAAAATAACAATGTTATCAACAAAAGGTTGCTGCCACCAACCCAAGGCCAACAGGAGTCTTCAATCTGGCCTATGTTAAAAAGAGAAACTTCCTTCAGATGATCAGTTTCCAAACCTGAGAAATGCAGCCTCTAGTGGAAATCAAAAGCAAGCTCCCCTCAAACAAAGGGGAGGCCCACTTATATAGAGAAAGTGCCCACCCTGGTCCCTGACTGGTCCATTTTTATGCAAATGAAGAATACAAATTTGCACAGTTTGATTGGTCTACATTTGTCCTGATTGGTGGGGAATTTTGCATCCTGACTGGTCATTATGGGCCCATTCTGATTAGTCGGTAAACATGCAAATGAGGATATAGATGTGCAGCTTGAATAATATAGGGCAGGTCTCAGCCCACTAGTCAAAATACAATTCCAGAAACTCCTTTGTAAGGGTTGGCTCAGCCGAGAAGCAACACAGTGCAAGGGTCTTGGCAGCCCAGTCTGAGGCTTTTCCCCCGAAATGCAGCCTGTGTGAGAGGCCTCCTGTAAACAGCAGCTGCTAGACTCTGATTATAAATTTGGGCCCAGCTAACCACAAGGAATCATTTTGACAAGTATATTCCTTCTTGGAGTCAACAATGTCAACATTTTTACAGGGTTGTTGTAAGATTTCAACAGATAATGTGGGCAAAGCATTTAGAACACAAGTGGATGATACTATTATTTTACTATTTCTATTTTTATTATCATTATGTTATAGCTCTTAGGTTCAATCCTTATACATGAGGCACCTTGTTTTGTGTCTGTTTGAAAAATGTGTTCAAAAAAGTACAAGAAAAAAATAAATTGTAATTAAACCAGAAAAATATAAAGGATTATATAACAGATTTGAATATTACTGAGTTTTGTCATTTTACATTTGTTTAGTACATTGTTCCTGAAGGATGCTATCTAGCCTCAAAGTTCCAAGTGAAAAAGGGCCCAACCATGCAAACCATTATCACTGATGCACATTTGATCTCCACCATCTTTCCTCACTGCTTGTCTGCAGACTGTTTAAAAGGAATAAAGCAAAAGCATCCAAATGTTCTAACTTTAAAAAGGATCCATATATTATGCTAAGTGAAATAAGTCAGACAGAGAAAGACAAATACCCTATAATTTCACTTATATGTGGAATCTAAAAAATAAATAAACAAGCAAACAAAACAGAAACAAACTCATAGATACAGAGAACAAACTGATGGTTGCCAGATGGGCAGGGGTTGAGGGGCTGGGTGAAGAGGTGAAGAAATACAAATTGGCAGTTACAAAATAGTCACAGGGATGTAAAATGCAGTATAGAGAATAAAATGAATAATATTGTAAAACTGTGTGGTGCCAGGAGGGTACTAGACTTATCAGGGTGATCACTTTGTAAGGTATACAAATGTCTAACCATTATGCTGCACACCCAAAACTATTAAATATTAAAAATCAATTGTAATTAAAATTTTTAAAAAACTTTTTAAATAAAAAAATGCATCCATAAACATCCATATTCTGAGAAGAGAAGGAGTTTAAGAAGTCTCTGTGTCCTAGCCCTGTCTCCTGGGTGGGACACTTAAGAAGATTTTATGGGCTTCCTAAGGAAGAGAAAGTACTGTAAGGACTCTCTGAATTAGAGGTAGGATAGCTTAATCACGAGGAGGTCCCTGGAAGCCTCCCCAGGAGATGATGCTCTGTGATCCAGCCTCAAAACACCATGGGTGGGGCTCCCCTGCAGGAGCCAGGCCCACTCCTTCCCACTACCTACCTCTGAGCTTGAACTATCTGGGATGTGGCATAACTGAGATGCTTCTCCTCACCCTCTCCCTCGGAGCTCCTGCACCAGGGCCTCTCTGCCTTCATGCTGTGGTTGGTTACCTAGATTCAGACCCTGAAGAAAACCAAGGCCACTGCCTTTAGAGGAAGCTCCATCTTCCCCAATCCAGGCTCCTGCCATGGCCCTTCTGTGATCACTGCTGCCTCACCCAACCCTGTTGCACACAGAACCACTGCCTCAAAGAGGAAGAAAAAGCTGAGCAACCTTTAAAAACTCTTTGACTCCTTTCACTGAATGGCAACAACCCCTGGATCCTGTGCTCATTCCCATCCTCAGCCATCGCCTACTGAGTATCTACTGTGCTCTGGTGCTATGCCAGGCATTGGGTACTTGAATGAGTCAGCCTGCTCACAGTGTATGGAGGGATAGAGTACAGAATAAGAAGGAGGCTGTGAAGGACACCTGACCCAGGTGGAATGCTTTTAGCCTGTGAGATGGAGTCAGCAGGCAGGATTTATGCAGGAGTGTGTTGGGATGGACGTCTGTGGAAGAAAAGGGACAAAAACAGGTTGGGCAGAGGGAGAAGCTGAGTCAAGACACAGTGACAGGTTCGTTAACACTGTGGGACCTCTGAAGTTAAAGTAAACCAGTGGAGTTTTCCTGATATTCAGACATTTTATACTCCTGCATTGATTAGTCATTTCCATCAGCTACGTAAGAAAGGGCATACATGGCCTTTGATGCATCCGTTCCCAAACAGTCCTCTTTGTTCTGGACCATCTCTCAGAATAAGTGCTCTACAGAACACGTTATTCAGTTCTCCAGTCTAAATGTCCCAATCTCAGAGATCATCTGTGGTCTTTATTTCATGGGGTTGAGAGGATAAGCTAGATAGCTGCTGTGGGTAGCAGGTGCCACTCAGGCCAAGTCACGAGTCACTGGAGAAAGCCAAATGCCCCAGGTGAAGCCTTAGCTACCCAAGAGCTAGGATCCCACTTTCATTCCTATTCTCAATCTGCCACCACCTTAGAGGTAGGACTTCCTCGGGAACATTCCCAAGCTAGCCATGATGATTTCAGGTGACAAGGATAGAACCTCTACTCAAACTAGTTCAAGAAAAAAAGTAGGGTAAGGATTTTATCAGCTCATGTAACTGAAATGTCCAGGGATAGGTGTAGCTCTAGGAGAAGCTAGATCCAGGGCTCTCGACTCTGTTTTCCCCTATGTTAGCTGCATTCTTACACATATTTACTCTTTACATTTGGAAGCTTCAGGCTTACATCCTGCCACCTTAACAATTCCCATTAATAAATATAGAACTTCTACTGTGCCATATTTCCTATAAAATCCTGTATTTGTACCTCACTGGCTTGCCTTGGTGCCACATACCCAACCCTGAACTGATTGCTATGGCCAGATGCATAGAATACACAGATTGTCTAGGTCTTTGACATATGTTGGGAAAAAGGTGATGCTACTTTCCCCATACTACATGGCCTGAAAGTGGGGAGAGAAATGGTTTCCCAAAGAAAAACCAAGAGCCAACCTTAGGAGGGCAAATGGATGCTGGACTTACCGAAACATCCCATGATAACACCTTTCACTGACACAATTTGTAGGGCCTGTGCTACTTGTAGAGACTCTGCCCCCACTTTGTAGCCTGACAGAAGCGGTAGAAGAGGCCCTACACTGGGGCCCTTCCCCTCTCCAATCATGTCTAGTATGGCTAGCTCTCTACAACTCACATCCCTCATTGCCAAAACGGTTATCTATCCTGCTGCAGTGAAGAAATGCCCGAAGTGGATATGGATAGGAGCTGACTACATAAAGACCACATGGCTCCTTCTAGTTCCTTGCTAGGCAATTTACTCTCAAGTATCCATACAATGGATTTGGTACTGGGAATAAAGGAAGCAAGAAGTCAGAAAGAGAGAGAAACGTAAATACGATGAAAAGCTAAAAACATGTGCTAGTCATTAATTTCAACTTCTTCCACAATCAATCATCTCTGACAGGGAGGAAATCCAGCTGGCTGAAGTCTCACAGACTCATAGATGATGTGGGGCTGAGAAGGGACCTTAGAGACTTCCTGCCCAAACTTCCACTCTCAGCTGGCTTCCCAAGGGGCGTTCGAACACCTCCAGTGACAAAGCACTCACCACCACAAAAAGCAACCTTTTTTATAGCCAGGCAGCCTATCTTAAGCCAAAATCTACCACCCGGAAACTCCCACCTACTAATCTTGGTTCAGCCCCCAGGAACCACCAGCAGGACATGAGCCCTCTAGGCTTGCACTAGTGTTCTCCACCCACCACTGATGCAGGTGCTCCTGGGACAGAAATAAAGAGTGGCAGCTAAGACTATACTTGTCATCAGGCTTTATGACCATGGCCATGAGCCTTTCTGAAAGACTGATTAAGGACCAGAACCCAAAACAGACCTTTGGCTCTTCCCACCTTCTATTCACTACTGACAATTTGGATCCTGATAGGTCTCTGAGAATCTGATTCTATTCTGACTTTCCAACTCGACATCAGCTGCTCTTGGCTCTATTCTGGCATCACTGAACTTGATCTTGTCTTGATCTGCTGTTACAGTCTCCTGACAGCTTTGGACCATCCTCTGCTCCAGAGCACTAGTACTATCTGACTACAGGCTTCCTCTGGCCCACTGGTGCCTTTGAATGAATTTGAAGGCTCCCATTCTGGACAGACACAACTGTGCCAGGACATGTGGCTTAGTGAGGGGAAAGTGAGCAGGACCTTAGTCCTTACCATATGCTTTACCCTTGAGCAATGACCAACCTCCACAATGGTGAGCAGCAACCCTGATGGCATCTGCCTGGTGGGTACTGACCACACAGTAGCCCACTTGCCCCAGGCTTTCTCCACAGGACCTGCCAGAACCAAGGGTTGACCTCCCTACTGCCTTTTTTCACTGTCTGAGCTGACCAAGACCGTGAAGGTCCTGAGGGCTGAATCATGTCATAATACTCACTGTGTTCAACAAATGCTCACCAAATGAGAAGATGAGTGGCAGGAAGGAAAAAGAAAATTATTCTCACCTTGGATGACAACACTTGAATAAGTGAGGTTCTGCTTTATTAGATTCAGTTCTGCCTCTTCAGCAAGCTTTCTCTCACTTGTCTGTTCCACCAAAACCCATGGTTTATGGACTCCCTGCCCAGCACTCTGTGCTTCCACCCAGATAGGCCTTCAATCAGTTGGGGCCATTACAATGGAAGAGAGGCAGAGAGGGACCCCTGGTTCCTGATGGAGAAGACACTCCGCCTTTTGCAGCTTTTCCCATTCTCCTGCTGACCCAGAGACATCCTTTGGCCTTAACCCCCACAGACACAGACAGAGTCTCTACCAGGGCTCCTCAAATAAGAATGAAATGGTCACTTGGCAGGGAATCAATGCACCCAGGGAAGGACCTTGGGAGGGGAGCAGGTGTTCCAGCTCTGTGAGATGGGTCAGATGCACTTTAATGCCCACACTGCTGACAGCCCCTCTTCTGCCCTCCTCCACCTCCTCTCCTCCAGTAGAGGCTGACTCTCCATACCAGCCAGCCTATGGTGTGCACCTGGCATGGCATGCAGTGGAAGGACCCAGCCACCCAGAGCAAAAGTCTTGCTCTCCTGCGAACAGTACTGGCTGCATGCAGAATTACACTGCCCAGGGGCAATCAGAATGGATGGTGGAGGCTGACAGGCCCAGAGACCCCAGAGCAATTTCACTTGGTTTTGATTCATGGCTTGTCAGGGAGCTAACCAAATATTCCATTTCATTTTCACCCTCCTCTCTCTCCCATTGACTGGCATCATAATTGAAAACTCTGGCATGAAGTGCCGGGGCCACCTGTCTGCAGGGCCCTCAATTCTGCCTGCTCAGAATATCTTGCTCCCGAAAGAGGGCAGAGAAGAAAATCAGTAAACAGATGGTGTGGGGATTAGATTCACTCGGGCCACCCTCTGTTGACTCTGTTATCTCAGCTTGAGCAACCTAGACCTCTCCCGCCCTCCACCCTCTGCCTTTTGAGCTTATTCCTGCTTGTTTGCTCAACTAAGAAAAGGATGCAGAGCCAGAAAGGTGGGCTGAGTCTGAAATCACTTTTCACTTCTTGTTTGAAGGCTTGCCAAGAGGCACGTTGACAAGAGGAGACTTTTACAATAAACTTGGGGAATTTTTAAAAATTTATTTTCTCTTATAAGTATCTCTTAAAGGCTAGTCCAAATAAGAATAACACCTAACATTTATCGAGCCCTTGCAATTTGTCAGGAGCTGTTTTAAGAATTTTACATAAATTAGCTATTTTTATCGTGGCATGAATGCTAGGTGCTAGGTGCTATTGTTATCCCCACTCCATAGATGGGAAAACTGAGATCAAGGGATGCTAAACAACTGGCTCAAGTCAAACAGTTAAGAATTATTAAAGAACTGGATTTCAATCCAGCCACCGTCTTAACTTATGTGTTATGCTTCCCTGAGTTCAAAGACCAAGCCCTGAGATAGATGATAGATAGATAGATAGATAGATAGATAGATAGATAGATAGATAGATAGATAGATAGTAGATAGTTAAACTTTTTAAATGATAGTAAATGCAGTAGTCTCTCCCAGTACAGTTAAGGTTGAAGATAGTCCAAGAATCCCTGTCTATTAGAGGTAGGACAGTTCAGCTACCCCAGGTCTAGGGTCCAGTTTGAAATGATGGGGAAGAAACAGAAAGAATGAAAAGAGCTGAGGTTCTGAGTCCATGAGGTCAGAATGTGGTATATTTGCAGAAGCAGGAGCTAGCTGTCCTGACTTTTTAAGCCCAACGAGCTTTGTGCCATAACATCACCAAGTCAGCTGACCAAGGGGGAAGTAGATGGGTGCAATGTGGAAATCTGAAGCAGAAACCAACTGTGGGGACCCTGTGTGCATGGCTGGGGCTCCAAGAACACAAGATATCATACCCAGTGCAACAAAGTTTGCTGCAGACAACAGCTACATCTGAGCTTCTCTAGTACCCCAGGATAGAACCCAAACCTGTATTTTTATCAGGCACCCAGATAATTCTGATCATCAGACAGGCATGAAAGATGCAGAAGTAGAAGAATGGAGGTCTGAAAGACTTCCATTCTCCTGTTTGCCAGTCTCCAGCCTTCCTGCCTGGGCCATGTTTCCTGCCACTGATGGGGTGGTTGGCCCTGCTGGCTCCTGTCCCTCCTATATAGGTAGCCTGCTTCTTTGGGGTTCAGGGTTGTTTATAATTTGTTTCCCCAGAATCCTGAATCCAGCAGGGTTTACATTTGAAACCTCATTAGCTTTCTGCCATCGTTCTACAACCTGATACCCAGTCTTTCCAACACTTAAGACCTCACAACGTGAGACTGAGCCACAATTATCCCTAACTTCCCCCTGTTGCCTAGAGGCTGTGGCTGGACACAGATGCCACAGGCTGGTGGCTCAAAAACAGAAGTTTTCCCTGTGCCGATCATGTGGGCCATGCCCCAATTATACTAGTTTGTACTAATTGTTATTGCTGCTATAACAAATTCCCTCAAACTTAGTGGCTTGCAACAATCCCAATTTATTATCTTATTGTTCTGGATGTCAGAACTCTGAAGTGGGTCTTACTGGACTAAAGTCAAGATGTCGGCAGGACTCTAGGGGAGAATTCATCCCTTTCCCTTTTCAGCTTTAAGAGGCTGACCAGATTCCTTGGCTTATGGCCCTGCATTGTTCTGACCTCTGTTTCCATGGTCATATTTCCTCTCTGCAACTCTCTTGCCTTCTTCTTATAGTGACTCTTGTGATTATATGGGACCAACTCAGATAGCCTAAGATAAGCTCCCCGTCTCAATATCCTTAATTTAATCACATCTGCAAAACCCCTTTTGCCTTATAAGGTAACTTAGGCACAGATTCTGGGAATGGGTTTGTGAACATCTTTGGGCAACCATTGTGTTGCCTACCACAAGGTTATGAATGTGCATGTCCACTTCTGCCCCAAGGCTGGTGCAGGAGTAGTCACATACCTTGAAGGCTGGAGACACACTTGTCCACTGGGAGGGCGGACGTCAGGCCTCCACCAGGAGTGGGGTTCAAGCTGCTCCTGCACTGAGAGTTCAGTGAGTGGGGATGACCTCAGAGGATGTGCATGTGTGTGCATGTGGGTGCATACATACATGTGCGCACATGTATACATGCATCAGGGAAGTGGTTTTCTGAGGCTCCAAAAGTAGTAAGTGCTGAAAACAGCAAACTCCAGAGAGAACATGGAGAAAGGAAGTTGACAACATTCTCTTAAAATGTCACAAAAGATCGTGCATCTCAAAGTTTCAAGACTTGTCATTGCTGAATTCATTTCTTCACAGAAGCCCAAGAAGTCAAGAATTTTTCTGTCCTCATTTTAGAAACAGAGGTCTGAGGATAATAAATTGTCCTCTGTTGTCCCAGGCTTCACTGTTGTCTAACTGCATAGGGAAACAGTAGCCTGACACAGGGTCTTTGGATATGGATTTACTGATGAGACCCTGAACTGCTCGGAGCATTTCTGTTCCCTGGGCAGAACCACCTCTCCTAATACCCTGTCTAGAGCACACAGATGCGAAAGCCTCAGCTGAAGGGCTCTGGGCCTGGCTGCATGCAGCTCAATGGGATACTCTGAGGAGGCCATTAGGAGCCTTCTAGGAGGGGTTTCAAGGGCTTCAGTGCAAGAGGAGACCTGCTTTCTTGGTTCAGAAGGGTCCCTGAGGAGGGGGTGAGGGCTGCCACATGGCACAACTCCAGGAGGTAGTACTGACATTGAGGGGCCTGGAGGGATGATCAGGAGTGTCTGTGAAGTCCACACAACACAGTTCTTCTTCTAGAGCTGCCCAGCCAGGGTTCAAAAGAGACAGGATCCCTGGACCTTCCACTCTGAAAAAAGGGCTGCAGGCTTTTCTAAGTCCATAAGGTACCTGGTTGCCCTCAGGACTTCTAGAATAAGGATGAAGACCTCTCCCTGGGCTGTGTGACTTTCAATAGTGCTTCAGAGAAAACAGCCAAATATTCAGCTCATAGCTCAAAACCACCAAGGAGCTTTGGAGGATGAAGGGGAGACCACCTTCACTCTGTTTCAAATGAAGGTAAATTTATCATATTTCATTTCTGAGGACTTTTGTTTACCTATCTGTGACTTCTTCACATTTAATTTCTCCATTTTCCTCCTATTTTTCTATAATATTTTTTCTTGAATATCCTTCCCCTGCTTTACCTTCCTTCCCTCAAGTCCCACAAATTCCTCTCAACTCCTGAAAATATCTGCTCTCCCCAGAGATTCCCTTTCCCACTGCCAAACCATCCCCTAAATGCATGTTTTAATAAGCTCCCGACACTGATCTCCTTACAAATCATCTTTTGCCATTTTGCAATAGAACCAGTGTCTTGGTTAAAATGAAAATTCCCCAGGGCACACAATAAATAATAAAAATGAATCACATAATCGAGAGGGTTATGATTCTGAGCAGAAGGAAATAATGTGAAGCAGTTGGACTGTATTTTGTGAATCTTATGCTCAAAATGCAAAGACAAGGGGAGGTGGTGGGTAGGAGCCTCGTTTCACAAGCCCGCAGCCCTTCTGGAAGCTGCAGCCTGTGTGAGGGGACAATCTTTAGAAAATAAACATGTTTGCTCACAAAGACCTGCCCTTTGCTAGATGTCAGGAGTCGTTCTTAGAGAAAGAAGGAACCCAACATAAAAGAAGGAGCCTTTCTGTTCCCTATACAGAACCAAATATCTAGTGGCAGGCTCCTCACCACACACAGAAACTACAAAGGGCAAACACAGACAGTCTTGGCTCCCTGGGGCCTTGTAGACTTGTGGCATGAGGTATAAGGACCAGCAAACTTTAATGGTGTTATGGGCATGATCTAGAATTGGAGACACTGGATTTCAGCCTTGGCTCTGTCTATGTGACTTTGAATGAGTTGCTTAACCTCTCTAGGTCTCAGTTTTCTAATATGCAAAATGGGATAATTAGAGAATCTCCTATTGTTAAGAGGATGAAATCATCCCTATAAAGACCTGAGCCTATTGTAGAAATTTTTTTATCAGATTTTTCTCCCCAGACAAAGGAAACAAAAGCAAAAAATAAACAAACGGGACTACATCAAAAGAAAAAGTTTTTGCACAGCAAAGGAAATCATCAACAAAACAGAAAGACAACCCACACAATGGGAGAACATATTTGCCAATACATCCGATAAGGGGTTAATATCCAAAATTTATAAAGTACTTACAAAACTCAACATCAAAAAACAAACAACCCAATTAAAAAATGGGGAAAGGACATGAATAGATACTTCTCTAAAGAGGACACACAGATGGCCAATAGACATATGAAAAGATGTTCAACATCACTAATCATCAGAGAAATGCAAATTAAAACTACAATGAGATATCATCTCATCCCTGTCAGAATGGCTATCATCAATAAATCAACAAACAAGTGCTGACAAAGATGTGTAGAAAGGGGAACACTTTTGTATGTTGATGGGAATGCAGACTGGTGCAGCCACTGCGGAAAGCAGTATGGAGATACCTCAAAAAATTAAAAATGGATCCACCTTTTGACCCAGTGATCCCACTTCTGGGAATACATCCTAAGGAACCTGAAACACTAATTCAAAATGCTCATTGCAGCATTATTTAAAATCACCAAGACATGGAAGCAGCACAGGTGTCTATCAGTAGATAAGTGGATAAAACAACCGTGGGACATTTATACAATGGAATTCTACTCAGTCATAAAAAAGAAGGAAACCTTACCCTTTGCAACGGTATGGATGGACCTGGAGAACATTATGCTGAGTGAAATAACTCAGTCAGAGAAAGACAAATACCATATGGATTTCACTCATATGTGGAATCTAATGAACAAACTGAACTAAGAAGCAAAACAGAGACAGACTCATAGATGGAGAACAGATGACGGCTAGTGAGAGGAGGGAGGTTAGGGGGTGGAGGGCTTGAGCAAAAGGACTCGTGGACATAGACAACAGTGTGATGATTGCTGGGGGAAGAGGAGGTATAAGGGGACTAAATGACAATGGAAAAAAAAACACAACAAAGATTAAATCAAAAAGAAAAAATGAAGACCTGAGGTTAGTGCCAGACACAGAGTGAGCACTCATCAAATGGTAACCCCATAGGAAAATTAATAGCTCCTACAAGCTAAAACATGAAGTCCTGTGCAGCCCGAGGGCAAGGCCCAGTGTCTTCAGGCAAGGGTAAAGTGAGGGTTACAGGGCATTGCATAGAATCCCAGACACGTGGATATAAAGTAGGATGATGGAAACTCCAACCTGGGGTCTAGCCCAGTGCCCTTCCCCTGTAGGCAGTGAGACTTCTATGCAGCATTGGTTACCTCAGAAAGTGAGTTCCTGTGAGCCCCACCCAGACATATCCATCGGTGGTCCGATAGACACTTCTCCCCTACACTGCTGTCCTTGGGGTTTACCTTGTTCCATTTCACAGCTGAAAAACTGAGGCCCAGAGAAAAACGACTGACCCACATTCATTCAAGGAAGCCAAGGCAGCAAGACAAGGTGGACCCCTGCCGATCATCCAGAAAGATGTGAACACACCTGTCATAATACCAGCAGGAAGAGTCACCTGGATGAAACTGAGGGTGCTATTGCCCAAGTAGCTGGCAGCCTGGCCCCCTTGAGGACATAGAGCACAGATGGGTGTGCTTCTCAAGTAATGATGGTTTTGTCTCCCAGACAAGTGAGGCTCAGAGAGGCTGCCATGGCTCTTAGGAGGCAGGAAAATCTGGGTCCTGGGTGTTCAATGGCCAGCTGTGGGCCTGTGGCAAGTCACTTCTGCTCTCTAAGCCTAAGTTTACATAGGATTGGCTTAGGTTAGACTCAGAGTCTCAGACTCATAGACCCAATTAGCAAGGTGGGGTCTATCTGGCCTTCCTTTATCCCTCTCTCCCTCCATTCCTTTCTTCTGCCTTTTCTCCATCCCTCTCTTCCTCTCTCCTGTCTTCCTTCTACTGCCCTTGAATATCATTAAGGGACCAACTTGCCCTCTCCAGTTCATCACAGGTTCAGCCATCCAAAGTGTCTTACCCCATCATTGCTTCCCTGGTCCAGACAGAATACACTTGAATTTGCAACTCTGGACAAAATTTCTTCTAAGGCCTTGTGACTCAAAACTTGGCCCATGGATCAGCCGTGCCCCCATTCCTGGGGAACTTGTTATAAATGCACAATCCCAGACCCCACTCCAGACATGCTAAAACAGAATCTGCATTTTAGCAGATTCATGCGCACATTAAAGTTTGCGGAGTGTAGGCTAGTCTAGGGCAACCCCTCTGAGCTCCCCTGCAGCCTGATCCTGTGTCCTCCGTTCTCAGAGCACACTGTGAACCCTCCCCATTCTTCATCCTGAAAAGGGATTATTCTGGCCATCTCCCTGGGTCCAGAGCATTGGTGGTGAGTTTCTACTGGAGTGTAAGAACACTTTCAGGAATTGTCTCTTAAATGATCTTAGCTTGATCTCCAGAAAGATCCCTTTTCAGATTCAGTACCTCAGAGATGGGCAGTTCAGCCCCTACAGTAATTCACAAGCATGGTACCCTCACAGAAAATTGGTGAAGCTGGAGAGAAATGCAGACATGGCAAATTTTAATCCTGCCGAACCATAATCAGCTTTTGCTTCTGCAGCAATTAGCATAATATTACTGATAATGTTTTACATGGCAATTTTGCTGTAAACATTTGTGCTAATTTGCCATGACCTAATTATTTTATGACATATAATTACAAAGTATTTTTCAAGTCGAAATATTTTTGTTTTACTTTTCTATGATTCTTTTCTAGGAAAAAAAAATTTAAATCAGCACACCCACAACTTGAAACACACATTTCTCTCTTAGCTGTTGTTTGTGACACTTTACTTCGTTCGCTAAATGGGAGGAATTCCCTAGTGCTGGAACGCTGATGATCATGCATTTACTTGTGACTAATTTGAATTGGGCGTCATTGAATCTGCCTGCTCTATTATTACACTGCCTCCTACCCACACCCACTCACTCACAAACACACAAACACTCTGAATCCTGCTAGGGAAGGTGGCAAATGCTTGCAATGAGAGAAAAGAGACTGTTTCATTTTTAATGAATGTAAAAGATTTAGCTAAAAAGAGAGCATGAACAGTGCATTACCCTCCCTCACTCCAATTCTTCCGAGCGAGCTCTTAATTGCCTCCCAAAATTGACAAGAGGCTGAAGTGAACAGCCCCAGTCATCACCTGGTCTCTGGTGGCAAGTAGAAGGGGGTGCTGTTCTGGTAACAGTGATGACAGTCCTAGCATCAGTGTGGCTGCTGCTGTTACCCACACCAGGGAAGGTCTAACTGGCAGTAATGTGGTCCCTGGACCTGCAGGAGACAACCATAATCGTCTGAGCCCAGACTCCGAATACACCAGGGAGATGGCCAGTCTGTGGCAGGTTGACTGTGCCCAAACAAAATTGGGCTGGATTCAAATCCTGGCTTTACCACTACTCCACACGCCAACTTGGGCAAGTTAACCTCTATGCCTCAATTGCCTCTTCTGTAAAATGAGAATAATGGTAACTTTTCCCTATTCCTAGGGTTTTTGTGAGAATTAAATTAATATTTATAAGGCTTTTTAGAAAGAACACAATATAAGTTTTTGAAATAGAAAATAAAATTCCTTATTCCTACAGCTTCCCACCAAGAACACAATCCTCAAGGAACAGGCTCCCATCAGATCAAAGAAGTAAGAAGCATTGTAGGTCTAGTGATTATTGAACTGATGATCATTAAACATTTGCAGCAAAAACTATTTTTTGACTGAATGGATGGAACATTTACAGAGCACATTCTCTGGCTTAGGCCCTGGCCAGGTCCAGGGGGAATATAAAGATCAGTAAACAAAGCTCCAGCCTTGAAGAGCCCACTGTGAGCAGAGATAGGCATGCAAACCAATAGATGTGCATAAAAAGGCAAAACTAATACATATAGATAAATCACAAAAGAAGAAACAGGGCTGGCATAAAAATCTGCAATAGCCAGGTTACTAATTTATATTTATAACCATGGATTTTAATGTACTTCAAAGTTTTTATGAACTTCATTAAGGTATATCCATGATTCATATAACTCACCAATATTAAGTACACAACGTAATTTTAACACTCATATACAGTCACACAAGCAACAGTCACAATATAGAAGACTTTCATTACCCAAAACACCCCTCATGCCCCTTCGTAGTCACCTGCTTTAACCTCCAATGCCTGGCAACCTCTGATCTGCTTTCTATTACTATAGTTATGCTTTTTCTACAATTTTTGACAAGTTGGATCATATATTCACATTTTTGTGTGTCTAGCTTCTTTCACACAGCACGATGTTTTTGAGATTCACCTATGCTATTGTGTGTATCAGTACTATGTCCCATTTTTATTGCTGGGTAGAATTCCATTACATGGATGTGCTGCAATATCCACGCACCAGGTAACAGACACTTAGGTTGTTTCTAATTTGGGGCTAGTACAGAGAAAACTATTATAAACATTCACATAAAAGACTTAGGTGGGTTATGTTTTCATCTCTTCTGGATTAATACCTATTCAGTGGGATTTCCAGGTCATATTGTGTTTTGGGTTTTTTTTATTCTATAAGAAACCACCAAAATGTTTTCCAAAGCAACTACACTATTTTGCAAGCTCACCAGCAATAAATGAGAGCTCCAGTTGTTCCAACATCCTCACCAGCACTTGGTAGGGTCACTTATTCTCACAGGCAAGTAGTGATAGCTCATTGTGGCTTTACTATGCAGTTACTAATCAGTGCACCTATTAGCATGCTTTTCATGTGCTTCTTCGGTGAAATATCTGTTCAAATCTTTTGCCCATTTCTAATTTGAAGAAAAAAAATCATGTTATTTTTCTTTTTACTATTGTATGGTGAGAGTTCTTTATGTATTGTAGATATGTATACTTTATCAGATATCAAATATCAGTTTCTTAAATATTTTCTCCTAGTTGATGGCTCACCTATTCATTTATTAACATCGATTTTCAAAGCAAAAAGTTTTTAATGTTGATGAAATCTAATTTAATTTTATGATTCATGGTTTTTGTGCTATAATGTAACTCAGGATATAAATATTTTCTCCTAGAAGTTTATAGACTTAGTTCTTACATTTAGGTCTCTGCTGCATCTTGAACTAATGCTCCTATATCATATGAGTTAAAGGTCAAGATACATTGTTTTGCATATGGCTAGTGAGTTGTTTCAGGATCATTTATTAAAAAGACTATAGTCTACATTGAATTACCTTGGCACCTTTATTGACAACAAATTGGCTCTATATATGGGATTCTTTCTTGACTCCCTTCTGTTTCACTGATCTATATATCTATCTTTATATCAATACCCCACTGTCTTGATTACTGTAATTTTACAGCAACTTTTGATATCAAGTAATGTAAGTCCTCCTACTATATTCTCTTTCAAAATGTTTTGGTTATTCTTGATCCTTTGCCTTTCCATATAAATTTTAGATTCATCATGTCGACTTCAACAAAAAAGGCCTGCTGGCAATTTTACTGGGATCGTGTTGAATCTAGATGTTATTTGGGGGGATAATTGGCATCTTAACAATATTGTATCCTTTAGTTCATGAATATAATTATTGTCATGATTATTATGGTTTTATAACAGAGATGATATATAACTAAACTATTCCCTATTGTTGGGTATTTGAATTGTTTTCAGGTTTTCACACTTTTTTAAAAAATATTTTATTTATTTTTAGAGAGAAGGGAAGTGAGGGAGAAAGAAAGGGAGAGAAGCATCAATGTGTGGTTGCCCCTCATGCACCCCCTACTGGGGACCTGGCCCACAACCAAAGCATGTGCCCTGACTAGAAATGGAATCTGTGACCCTTTGGTTTTGCAAGCCAGTACTCAGTCTACTGAGCCACACCAGCCAGAGCAGGTTTTCATTCTTTTAATAATGTTTTGTTGAATGGTGTTGGGAGAACTGGACGGCTACATGCAAAAAAATGAAACTCGAGCACCAACTTACACCATACACAAAAATAAATTCAAGGTGGATAAAAGACTTAAATATAAACCATGACACCATGAAAGTCCTAGAGGAGGACATAGGCAGGAAAATCTCAGATATCTCATACAGCAACATTTTTACTGATATGTCCCCCAGAGCAAGGGATATACGGGAAAGAATAAACAAATGGGATCTCATCAAAATAAAAAGCTTCTGCATGGCTAAAGAAAACAGCATTAAAATAAAAAGAGAGCCAACTATATGGGAAAACATATTTGCCAATGATACCTCAGACAAGGGTTTAATCTCCAAAATATACAAAGAACTTAGACAACTCCACTCTAAGACAAGCTACCCAATTAAAAAGTGGGCAAAGGACTTGAACAGACACTTCTCCAAGGAGGACATACAGAGGATCCAGAGACACATGAAAAGATGCTCAATATCGCTAGCTCTCAGAGAGATGCAAATTAAAACTACAATGAGATACCACTTCACACTGGTCAGAATGGCCATCATAAACAAAGCAACAAACCAACAAACAACAAGTGTTGGAGAGGTTGCGGAGAAAAGCAGACCCTAGTTCACAGTTGGTGGGATTGCAGACTGGTACAACTACGATAGAAAACAGGATGGAATTTTCTAAGAAAACTAAAAATGGATCTGCCTTTTGACCCAGCAATTGTACTGCTGGGATTATATCCCAAGAACTCTGAAAGACCATTCCAAAAGAACCTATGCACCCCAATGTTCATAGCAGCATAATTTACAATAGCCAAGTGTTGGAAGCAACATAGGTGCCCATCAGTAAATGAACTAATCAAAAAACTATGGTACATACACACAATGGAATTATATGTGGCAGAAAGAAAGAAGAAGCTCATACCCTTTGCAACAGCATGGATGGAACTGGAAAGCATTATACTGAGTGAAATAAGCCAGGCGGTGAAAGACAAATACCATATGATCTCACCTTTAACAGGCACTTAAGCAACAAAACAAACAAGCAAGCAAAATATAACCAAAGAAAACAGGCTGACAGTGACTAAAGGGGAGAGAGGAGGGAATTTCAGGGGACAAGGGGAAGGGTTTACAGGAACAAGTATAAAGGACATATGGACAAAAACTAAGGGGGTGGAAATGGGAGGGAGGTGAGGAGCACCGGGGGGATGGACTGGGATGGGAATGAAAGACAGAAAACTGTATTTGAACAACAATGAAAATAAAAAATAATAATAATGTTTTGTTAATAATGTATTAAGTGAAAGAAGCAGGACACAAAACTACATGAAATTTCTGATTACAAATACACATACATACATATATGTATATGCACATACATATACTCATAGATTAAATAGGCATCAGGACAGAACAGAAGGAAACAAAACAAATTAAAAATAATGTATTAGAGGGGTATATTATAGCTTATTTCTTTTTCTTCTGTTTTCTAAATGTATTGTGATATGATGTGCAATGAAAATAAGTGAGTAGCTTCCAGTTGTCTCAGGTAGTAGAGGTCAGGGCCTGCATGACCAAAAGGTGGCACCTGAGCAGGGTCTGGAAGGATGTAATATTTCCCAGGTACATGGCAGAAGAAGGAGAAGAGGAAATGCCAGTCCAAAAGAACAGTCTGAACAAGGTCACAGTGGTATGAAAGAGGACAGCACGTTCAGGGAACTGGGACTTCTGTATAACTAGAGTAACATAGGATGGAAAGAGGGAGGCTGGGTCAGATCACAAAGGGTCTAGGTTATGAAGTCCCTATGTGTAAATAGAAGAACTTAGCTTTATCCTATACAGTTCTGAGGCAACACCGAAGTGTTTCAAAGCTGAAAAGTGAGGCTACTAGACTTATATCTTGGAATAATCACTCAGTGAGCAGCACAGTGGAGGGGCAAGAAAGGTTGAATTCCATGGCACAGTGACCAATTAGAGACCCTTGCAGAAGCAGAAGCACAAGATGAGAGGTGCCTGGACTCAGGAAGTGACTGTGGAGATGAAGATAGGCACATTCGTGAGAAGCTTTCCTTCTCCTAAAATAGACTCCCCAAGCTGTCAAGGAAGTTGGCAGGTCCTGAAGATGGATCCTTCAGTTGAACAGATGCTGGAGCCTGGGACTTAAGCATGAGACTGGTGCACCATCATCACGGGGCTACCTCCAGGGAAAGCAGGCCCAGAGCAGCAGGATGTCATAATAACAAACCAGCATACAAAGCATATGCCATAGGACCATAAGTTCTCACTTCTCTGGGTAAGGGTCTCCTTCAGTGGATTCACCTGGAAAGAGCCCTTCAAGATACAGACCAAGCAACCTGCAAAACATGTACTACTGCTCTATGGACACATCTGGGTAGCTTCCAGGCTAGTTGTACAGGCGTTTCAACAAATCTCTCATAATAAATTACCTGTTTTCTTAATATCAACTGTCTGGCTTTCTAAATCTAGGTTTTTCCAAATCTAGGTCTTTACTCCCATCATTCCATTCTTCTGGTATGCCCTCCTCCTACTCTCTCACCAGCTATAAATACCCCATCCTCTACATCCCAGCCCAAGTGAAATGTCACCTTATCCCAAAGATTCCCTCAATCTTCATCTGACCTAATAATGTCACTACACTGTTTAAAATCCTCCAGTGGCAAAAGTTCTCCCATAGTGCTATTTATTTTCTAACGTTGTGTTAACCTTGGTGACTTTTCATCATAGCTGCTATTGTGTACAATCTTCCCCTCCTACAGCCTTGATTCCTTGAGGATGGAAGCCTCTCTTATTCTCTTCTCTTCTTCACTTGGTTTTGCATGGGGCTTGGCACATAGAAAATAATATTGATCAACTAAATAGACAAAAGACAATTAAAATTAAATGCATCCAAATAGAAAGCTGCAGGGAACATAGTGGATTCATTCCAGGTTCATTCTGAGCAGGAATAACCAGAAACCAATATCAGCTATTCCTAGAAGTATAACTCTACAGAATCTCCAAGATAGAAAGAGACCTCAAAGGTCACCGCCTCTAGGCTTTCCCTCCATCTTTCCTTAAGACTAGAATATACATCTTCTTTGGCATAGCCAGGGGCATGGCAGAAAGAACCATGATCAAGGAAGGTAGACCTTCAAGGTGGGCAATGTAGAGCAAATCTCCTTTTCTGGGTGGGTAGGTAGGCATTTTATTTCTTAGCTCTCAGATTTAGATAAAGAAATAACATTCATTTATTCAATATTAGCACTCAGAGTATGCCAGTCACTGTTTAAAGTAATGGCAATACATGAGTGAATAGATGGGTCACCATTTTGAAAAATGATGTGACCTAGTGAGGAAACAGACAGAGTCATATGCCCCAATAAATATGTTAGTAATCAAAATAAGAAAATAACTTTTCATGATGACAAAGAAGGACTCTAACAACACTGTCTGATGAGTCTAGAGGGGGAGCTAACAAATAAGTACATAGGATTATGAGTGCCTGTCCCACACAGTTAAAAATCTGCACACAATTTTTGACTCTCCTAAAACTTAATTACTGATAGCCTACTGTTGACCAGAAGCCTTACCAACAATGTAAACAGTTGATTAACACCTATTTTTGAGTTATACATATTATACATTGTATTCTTGCAATAAAGTAAGCTAGAGAAAGGAAAATGCTATTAAGAAAAGCATAAGGAGGAGAAAATACATTTATAGTATTTATTTTAAAAATCTGCATATATGTGAACCTGCACAATTTAAACCTGTGATGTTCAAAGGTCAACTGTACAAGGCAATTTGCTAGGTGCAAAAATAGCTATGTGTCAAAAAGCTGTGGAAGTCTGGAGAGGGAGCATAGCCAAGTCTACCTATAAGGGGTGAAGGGAGGTAATAGCTGAGCTGAGTCCTATGGGATGAGGAGGCAGAATTAGATGAAGAGAGTAACATTTGCTCAAGTATCAAAGAATGAAAAGTCATAGGTAAAGACAAGTAAAAATTCATCTAGCCTGGAGTATAGAGTAGAGGTTGGAATAAGCAAAAATAAGGCAAGATATAGAAGTTGTTACTGACTTGGCTTTGAAAATCATGCCAGGTTTTGGACTTGATCCTGATGGCAGTGGTAGTCTTTGAAGTATTTAAACTGACACTAAGGAGATTTGTAAAAGATCACCCAACATTAGAGGTAGAGGTGATTAAAGTCAAATAGTCACAGAGGCATGAACGTTGGTCCAAGTCTTAGTTCCCAGCCAGGTGTAAAGTAGGGTGGCCTGAATTGAGTCTGGATGAGTGGACTGTATTTAAGAAGCTCAAAGAAGACTTGACTGAAGTTCATGACCTAATGGTATATGGATAATGGAAGAGGAAATAGGGTGACTAAAAGTTTGTGCCATGAATAACAGGTTAAATAGTGGTCCCATTCACGGACACAGGAACAAATGAGGGCAAGACAATCATGAGGGAAACAGTGAGTCGGGTTTAACCTTGGTGGGCGAGGCACTGCCATATGAGTGGGGATAGATTTAGGAGCCATCAGTGCATAGGTGGCTGGCCTGAACTCACCACCTCCCTGTATTCTATGCCCCATCCCATCCCACCCCTGATTCTCACTCCCAGCCCACTTTTCTTATGTAGGCCCTGAGGTTAATGCATCTTGGAATCATCTAGGCACACCGGGAACAGGGCATCTTTCCATTCCCCTTCCTCTGACCTCTACTCTCCTCAATCTCACTGTGGTGGGCAAAATAATAGACACCCAAAGATGTCCTAATCCCTGGCACTTGTAAATATGTTACTGTACTTAAAAAAAAAAGACACTCTACAATGTTATTAACAACCTTGAGATGGGAGATTATCCTACTTTACCCAGGTGAGTCCAACCCAATCACATTAGCCCTTAAAAGCATAGAACTATTCCAGGCTGCACAGAACCAGAGGGATGGTTGTATGAGAAAGACTTAGCCTGCCATTCCTGGTTTGGAAGATGGCAGAGGGGCCAGTGCCAAAGAATACAGGTAGCTTCTAGATAGCTTCTAGAATATCCTAGATAGTTTCTAGAAGCAAGAAAGCAGATTCTCTCCTAGAACCTCCAGAAAAGACTGCAGCCACTGAGGTTCCCATAATTTGTTACAGCAGCAATATTCACCAAAAAACATATTACCTTCATTTCAGGGACATGTCCAAATTTAATTCTCTACTGGACGCTATTGACAGTTTTTTTTTTTAAGTCCCCTTTTAATATCAACAGTTCTGGGGTTGCTAGAGAGCCAAGGACTCTATAACAAAAGCAATTCATGTCATGGAACTGGATGAGATAACCTGGTGAAAGTATAAGAATTGAGGCAAGAGGGAGCCCTGGGAAAGAAGTAGACAAGCCAGTAAATAAGAGCAGGAGAGAAAGGGAGAGAAAGGAAAAGCAAAGATGGAATAATGTCAGCAAAACCAGCAGAGGACAGCCCTTAAGTGGTAGGTGTTGGTCAAAAGTGTTAAATGATACCTAGAAGAGAGAATAGAATTTGACAACAAGCAGGTCATTAGTGGTTTTCAAAGGAAGCATTTTGTGAAGAGATAAGGCAAAAGCCAGAATGCAGAGTGTTGGAGCGAGGCTAGAGAAAGAATTAAGAAGTAAATAAGCTGTGAGCATCCCTTTAGAAAAGATTATGTATTATTCATCTTTATATCAATAATACTCAGCACAATGTCTGGAACACAGTGGGTGCTCATTAAACATTGAATTTGAGGGAAGTACTGGAGCCAGTAGGTATAGACCAGCACTTCTCAAACTTTATTGTGCATAGAAATCACCGGGGAATTCTGATATAGTAGGTCTGGGTTCAGACCTGAGATCTGCATTTCTAAAAAGTTCCCAGATGATACTGTCGATGGGGCTGGTCCGTGTACCTTACTTTGAGTAGCAAGTATGTAGATCACCCCATGCAGTCACCCATCAATCATAGCCCCTTTGGTACCTGGTAATGTTATGATCCCAGAGACCAGTATGACTCCTGAAACTGTACACTTTGCTGACCTCATAATATACATCTGCACCATGGAGCCAACCCGGACTCCAACCCAAGCCCAGCACCAGGAGTAGATATTCATAAAAGGCCTAGTACCCCCAAGACCCTCCATATTGCAGCACTTTAGCTCTTTTCACAGCTCCCTCCAGAGTCACCACCACCACCAAACCCTTCACCACCAATGTTAACTATTCATACCCCATCATTGACAAATACAAATTAGTCTTGGGGAGATGTTTTCTCATCCAGGGATCTCAGGAGTTCCAACTGTATGGCTTTTAAAAAGCCATCTGGATCAGGAGCATCAGAGTGGACACGGCTCCCAGTGCCTCACCTTCTTCCCACAAGGGCAGTGGAGGCACCCGGCTGCAAGTGTACATCCTACAAAACAAACTTGGGGGAGGTAAATAACCCCAGTCCTATCTACCTATCGTCAATAAAAAAGAAAAGCTATTAAACATCTTAATATAAAATGCCATGTAGGATGTCATTAAATGGCACCATTAAAGATATGGAGACACAGGGTGTTAGAAAGAAGTGTTAACCTTTATAAGAGCTATTTTCAAGGGAACCAAAGTTGAGGGTAATTTGGGCAAAACTGGTGAGGGAGGCCTTTCCCCTTAAAGTGAGTGCCCATCACAGTTTGCCCTAAACGCAATTTCATAGCTTGGTTTTTATACTGTCCCAACCCACCTATTAGAGGAATTCTGTCTGTAGGAAAAGTAGACTAGCAGCCAAAGATCAGTGAATGAGTCAACTTTCTTTCACTTGAAATCACATAAAACTTCATCCTCATTGGCTTAAGCAAAAGTGAATTTGAAAACATCACTGAAGCACCTCTGGAGGGGGCACAAGTCAAGGTTTAAACAATGCCTCCAGTTTATCTCACAACTCCGCTGCCTCTGGGTTGGCTGTCAGTCCAAACTGAACATGGGGGCTCCAGTTTCACAAAAATTTGCTCAACTAGAACCAATTCCCTCAGAGGGAAAACCAAAGTGCATCTCTATAAACTATGAAGGTTGGAGTGGAGAAAAAATGTCCCACCTGATTGGCTTGGCCTGGGTCATGTCCTCTACTCTGGGTCACCTTCTTTGTCAGAGCTCTTGGGCTGAACAGAGGAAAGAATTAATCCCCCTCAATCCAATCAAGGTCTCATTGTCAGAGGAAAGGAGAGTGATGTTAAGAGGATATGCAACAAATGTCCACCACACTCAGGTTTGCACACACATTTGGGCCCAAGTCTGCTACAATGAGTGAAATCCAGATTCCAGTGACTCACAGACCCTCCGCAGGTCCTTCCTGTCTCCATAACAACACAACTGAATGTATCCCTGCTCTGCTGCTCTGGTCACATGCTCTTTGGATGACAAACTACTTTGAGTTCTGGGGCCAAATCCACCTTCCTACCTTATCCCTTTGGCAGAGACCTGCACTAAAAGTTGGTCCTGCCTGTTGCTTCACGTAACACTTTCACCTAAACTAATTCCTTCTCTCTCTCTTACTTGTCTCCTCACTATTAAAGAGTTTAGAAAGGTGACTCATGCCCAGCTTGGAATAAAGGAAACTGAATAGGCCAGATCCCTGTCCTTCAGACCAGACTGGAGTCCGGCTCCAGAAAAGTCAATGTCTCCATTTTTTTTCTTTCTTATGAGTCAAACTCCCAGATTTAAAGGCTAGGACACTGTTGCCCTGGCAAGGTGGCTCAGTTAGTTTGTGCCTCATCCCATATACAACAAGGTTGCATGTTTGAGTCTCTGTCAGGGCACATACCAAGGCTGCAGGTTCGATCCCTGGCTGGGGTGCATATAGGAGGAGACCAATCAATGTTTCTCTCTCTGTCTCTCTCCCCACTCCTCTCTCTATAAAATCAATAAACATATCCTCCAGTAAGGATTAAGTAAGTAAACTAATAAATAACAGGGCACTATCAATTGCTGGAATGGCAAAAGAGTGGCTTGAAGATACCATGTTGACCAAAAGAGCCAGGAGGGAAATTTTCAGCCACTGTTTCTGCTGGGGAGTTTAAGAGGCCTTTATGTCACAATGCACTCGGTATCTTGGTGTACTACCTCCTTCTCAATGATGCTTGTGTTGACCAGTCCCTTGATAATCCAAAGGCATCGAACAAGGCAATTTTCTATCTAAATCTATTTCTTCATCAAAAATTTAGTCTAGTCTAAAAAGTAACACTCATGAATTTATTCAGGTTATTAATTGAGAGATAGCATAGGTTGGTGGTAAATATCAAAACAAAAACATGAATTTAGGAGCCAGAAAGAATTGACTTCAAATTCCTACTCTAGCTCTTCCCAACTGGGTGACTTTGGATAGATTATTTAATCTCTTAGAGGATGACCTGGGATGATAATGTTTGTAAAGTGCTTAGCCCAGTACTTCATATGCAAAAAAGTCCTCACTACATGTTCTTGTTAAGGGCCTACCATGTGCTGGATATTCTGCTAGGCTACAGGCCACAGGGCTAAATAAAATATAATAACAATATTAAAATGGAATGTGATATTAAAGAATATGTGGTCTATTCCCTTAGGAAATCTAGGACCAGAGGGAGGAAGGGGCTTGCCCAAAGTCATAGGTAGTGTAGCAGGGTTGGGGTAGGACTCAGCTCCCTGACTCCATATTTATACAAAGCTTAAAGTCTCTGTGAAGACACTTCTAAACTGGCTAAAATTAGAAGGTATATAAAAGATTATTGTTTCAAGGTGTGGACATAGAGATTCCATCACAGCTTAGATTCTTGAACCCACCCGTAGCCCAGCTGCTGCAGTCCCAAATTACTATCTGAAGATGGACATATTGCAGCTTGCCTTTGCCCAGTCAAGACTGGTAGCAAGGAAGGAAGGCCAGGCTGCTTCCCAGCTCTGAAGCAGTGTCCTGAAGCAGGTGGCTGATGTCCAGGGCTCCTCAAAGTAGGCAAGGCAGATCATAATCTCTGATTAGGTAAGAATGCCAGTCAGGAAGGAGGGGGTCATGTCCCTGGCACCAATTCTCAAAATGCAACAGTACAAAACTCTGCATGTGATGGTCTATCTCTGTCTCACAAGCACCCTCCAATCATCTAATCATAAATATATCATGCTCACACATCCCAATCCCTTGGCCAGGCCCTAAGGACCCCAGCTTAGATCTAGGACCCCAGCCAACTATTGAGGCTGTCTTTCCTTTGTTTTGGCTTCTGGCAGGAAGCACAAATAATGGGTATGAATCACCCTGCAAGTCAAACAGGGTTTTTAATTCGAGTCCATATGGACTCCAGTTCACCAGAAGAGGCCATGCCAGGGTCAGACATTTCATACACAACATGGAGCCCACTGTACCCTGAGTGTCTTGGATCCCATTTCTTACAACCTCCCCAAACCAATATCAGGTTTCTGGGCAACTATCAGAGCAGACAAAGTCTGAATTCAGTTTTTAAATCTGATGGTGAGAGAGGGAGGTCCAGAAAACCTATAAAGAAATTTAGTGAAATCAATCTTACCAGAGACAGCATCCCTCTCCCTTTGAAATTTCCTTCCCAACAGATCTTGGACTGGATTGAACCATTCATTCAATAACTTTGTTTACTAAGTGCCAGGTCCTTTACAGCATTATACCAATACAGCATTATATCAGTGCTCAAGACAATATAATGTCTACCCTCCCAGAGCTCACATACTTATAGGAAATATGAACAGAAGCACTGGAGCATGGAACTGATCTAAACTCAGGAGTCAAGGAAGGCACACTGAAAGAAGGGGGGTTAAGCTGAGACCAGACCCATGAGTAGGAGTAAGCTGGGGGAAGCATGAGGGTATCTCAGGCAAAGGGAACAGCATGAGTAAAGGCCCTGAAGTGGAGCATTATAAATTACTAATGATTACGATGATGATGATGATGATGATGATGATGATGATGATGATACCAGCTACCAGTTATTTAGTGCTCATTACCTATGGGTTACTTTACAAGGACTGACTCCTTATAAGGATTGACTCTTAAGGTTTTATCCTTATAACCACCATGTGAAGTGTGTGCTATTAAACCTATTCATAGAAGATAAACTAAGACTTTGGAGTTGAGTCAAGTTACATAACCTTGCCCCAGTCACAAGACCAGTAATCAGACTTTAATACAATCAAGCCCGGCTCTGGAGCCTGCCTACAAGTCTACAGACCGTCATTCAATTATTCATTTACTTGTTTCCCCATTAGGTCATACTGAGCACCTGGCCAGGAGCTTAGGATATAAAGAAGACAAAAGTAGGTACATGCCTCCAAGGATCTTAGTCTCCCATAGAAGGCACAAGGGCTTAAAATAGGGAATAGGTTTAAAACCTGGGCTCTTGTACTGCCTCCCACGGCTGGCCTACCTAGCAGGCAGGTCCACTTCTAATATCAGCAGGGCTCAGGACAAAAGTTCAGATGGAGACCCACTGTGCTGGTTTCCTAGAGCTATCATACTAAATTGCCACAAACTCGGTGGCTTGTGGTTCTGGTGCACAGAAATCCGAAGTTAAGATGTCAGCAGGACCATGTTCCCTCTGAAGGTCTCAGGGGAGAATCCTTCCTTGCCTTTTCCAGCTTCTGGAGGCTCCAGGTGTTCCTTGGCTTGGGTCTGCCTCTGCCTTCACATGTCCTTCTCCCCTGTGTCTCTGTGTCCTCTCCTCTTTTATAAAGACACTTGTCATTGGACTTATGGCCCACTTGGTTAATCTAGGATGATATTATCTGAGATCCTTCACTTAATTACATCCACAAAGGCCCTTTTCCCAAATAAGGTCACATTCCCAGCTACCAGGGGTTAGGATTTGGGTATATCTTTTGGGGACCACAATTCAACCCACTAAACCCACCTACCATATGTATAAGTATTTAAAATGTATAAGTCAAGCTAACAATGGGCAAATAACTTATGTTGTACCTTTTTATCTTTATTATACCATCATGAAAGCATTTTTTTAAGTGTGTGAAGGTCTAATTTCATATGACCAAAGAGAACATATCAAGGTTAAGTAAGTGTAATCATCATTGTTATGTGTGCATGGCCTGTGGATGTGTTGATGGTATTTAGGTAAGTAATAAATACATAATCCATAAATTGTTTATAGTATTCCATGGAATTTATTTTTCTTGCCTCAAATTCAGTAAATCACTATGCATGTGCCTATAATCAGGAGTTTCATGTAATTTGTGTTCAACCAACATAAATGAGGATAATGACAACACTCACCCCGCAAGGTGGTTGTAGGGCATGAAAGGAGTTCAACCCGCAGAAGAGCAAGATGTAAATTGCATTGAAAGTATAAAAAATTGAATATTCATTTAAAATGTAAGTTGGATATAAAACTACATAAAATTTAACTTAGTTCTTAAAGAACTGTACATTTTTTCTTCTAAAATGTTGTTATCTATTAAATAGAACCACAGGCATGGCAACATGGATCAGGCTGACAGTGGCCAAAGGCAAGAGGGGAAGCAGATAATGGTGGAAAGAAGAGGAAGAGACGAGCCAAATAACATGGATGAATGACCCACAGACATGGGCAACAGTGTGGGGACTGACTGTGGGAGCCAGGTATGGGCTAGGCAGAGGAGAGCAAAGGAGGAAAAATTGGTACAACTGTAATTGAATAATAATAAAAATTTTAAAGGTAAAATAAAGCTTATCATTAATAAACATCAAATTTTATATATTTATTTAAATCAATCTGAATTTTTAACTCAAAATTTTAAAAATTTAATTGAAGTTTAATAAATATTTTTAAAAATAAGATTATTTGCAACCTGAGCATTCAACGCCTAGGTAGTTAACCATGTCAATAATCAATGTGAGACTCCTGATGGACATGTTACATCTCAACCTACACATATATACAAATTTAAGAGCAATATGAATTTCTAATACTGCAAAATAGTTCTCATCCACAATATATGACTGTACTGAATACCATTTTAACTCTGAGCACCTCCAAAACCACAAATTGGAACATAAAGAAAATAAAAAGTATGTGTGGCACTACTAAAAAATTATACTTTATTATGGCAGAACCTACTTCTTTCATGTTACTGAAGAGAAACTTTTGTTACTCTTAGCATGTTACTGACGTGCTAATTTGTCTTTTCTCTAACCTAAGTGCTTCCACTGCTCCAGTTCTCCCTAGTCTTTCCCTAATGACAACGGTCTTTCTCTAATTCCCACATACCTGACTGAATTGTCTTGTTTCAAGGACACAGAGCAAGAGAAGACATGGAGAAGCATTTCCTTGGGGACTGAGTGGTGTTAGTCATGACAGCAAATATTCAGAGCTGCAGGGTGTAATGTACCAGCCATAACTGCCATATATCAAGTGGCAGAGACAGCCATGTGTTTTTATATGTGCTATTGTGTGTATATGCTTATAATACACACATTCCTCTAAATTGCAAGGATTGGGACAGGGACCTTTCTTGTCCTGGGTACATTCTAGAATAAAATTCCAGAAATCTGTTTCTTTCTCCTGAATCTAAATCCCCCCTGGCCCCCAGAGAGGGATCTGCATCCTCTCCTCCAGCTTCCAGAGAGATGAGGCCAGCCTTAAATGCTCTGTTTTGGAGCTACTGTTTGGATTCCTACCCCTGATCTCTTTGCTGCTGACCACCACCTCATCACCTGCTGGCCCCTCTGAGGCCACCTTTACTTTCCTCTGAAATCAGCTCACCTGTGTTTTTCCAGATTCTCCAGACACTCCATTTTCCAAAGTCCCAGATCTTGCCACACATCAGCCTGTCTGTCACTGTACTCACTCTGTTTTAGCTTTGATCTGGTTGTCTTTTGGAGTGCCACCTAAGATGGATCCCTGCACAACCTCTTTGCTCTCACAGCCTCTGCTGGGCATGTTTTTCCCTCTCGTGGGTTAGTTGAGGTTCCAGACTGTCCTCGTTAGCTCACAGTACCCCATCATAGAAAATGCTAGAGAGATCCATGTCTCCCACTCCTGACTGGGTAAATGTCTTATTAAAATAAGGGCTGAAAATGGTGAGGTCCAGCCTGTAAACATGGTGTTTGGGTTGTTTTTTGGTTGAGCAGATTTTAGAAGTTTGATTCTGAATGTCTTTAAACAGGACTTGCATATTTCTCCCAATTTTCTTCTAACCAGTCCAATTCACACATTTACATTACCAGCCTAGTCCTGTATGCAAACAATAAAGCATTGTTTTTAAAGCTAGATGGAATTAGATTTGAATGTTTTCTCTGCTCCTTGTCTGCTATGAACTCTTAGACAAGTTATACATCCTTTTAGGGCTCAGTTTTCTCATCTTTCGAAAAGGTTAACAAAGCATATCTAGCAGGTTTGTAGAGAAGGCCAAAAGAAAATGTATTTAGTGCAGTATCTGCACACACTAGATGCTCAGTGGTCATTATTTCCGTTGCCCTCATACAGGCTCCTTGATTCTCAAGCCACACTCCTAAGTCTGTCAGTGGAGATGGGGTTTCTCAGTCTGGATACTTTATAACCTGGCTCTGATGACACCCCTTCCCTCCACCTTTTGGATGAAGCAATTAAGGACTGAGGGGACAGCATACAGCCAGGAACCTAAGTCAACTAAATCCAATAAATGACTTTTCCTATTATGTAGAAATCATGGGTGCTGGTAGCTACTAATTGGCTGTCTTCTTTACTTTCCTTTACAGCATTTAAGTAGTTCCTTAACACACTTTCATTTTGGAGCTTCCTAATTATATTACTTAAGGTACCTATTGCCAATGAGCTTGCCAGTGGGAATGAAATGAAGAGTTATTTATGCATTCTTATACTTCACAACCATTTATAGGGTAACTTTGATGTTCTCGGCACTGCAGAGCACGCCAAAGTATAAGATGCAGTCCTTCCCCTTGAGAAACCTTAAGACTCACTGGTGAAAAATAATAAATATGTGGGAAATTATTAAGTTAAAATCCTATGAATCAGATGACAAGTTTTTAAGGGAAATAATGTTGTGGGAGAAAATATTAATGACTATAATAACAAGTTTGTAGTTATTTTAAATTATTTTTATATATAAAGAAGATTTTTTAAAAGACAGAGAAATATATGCTGGAACAGGGAAATAGCAAGAACAGAGCCTTGGTAATTGGACTGAGCCAGTGAGGGGCCTGATCCAGTTGGAATTAAAACCCCGTATAGAGGAGTGGTTTCATTTCCACAGACACCATCAAGCTCTAAATAATCACCATAATGTTCTCAGTGTTTTTCTTGCCCCTGGTCTTTCTCCTACTTAGGCCAAACTGTCATACTCTAGTCTGACAAAATATCCTAAGTATTCTGTAAAAAATGTCATTCTCCCACTCAGAAACTTTCAGTGACTCTCCACTGGCTGCTGAATTCTATTGCTCACTCAATCGAAGCACCCCTGTGGTGTCCTTATAGATAAAAATTGCCTCCAGGGTTGGATTGAAATGCAGTTGGATAAAAGGAGGTAGCAAACTGGGTTTGAAAACCAGCTCAGCCATCAGCTAGCTATGTAGATACCTAAGGAATATAATTCAGTTTTTTTCAGTCTCAAATCCATCCTTCCTAGGTTGTTGAGTGAATTGCAATAATTAAATGCAATTAATAGACTTAGAATACAGCTTAGCACATAGTAAATACTCAATCAATACTGGTTATTAATAGAGGAATAAAACTGTTGATTAATGGAGCAAGTGAACTTGGAGAGAGGTGTCCCCTCCTAGCCTTTAAAGTTCAGTGGATGACCCAATGAAGATAAAGAAGACAGACTTTTTTAAAATCCAAAGACAATATTAATTGGAGAAGAATAGAAAATATGTTGGGTGCCAGAATCATATTCAAAAACTATGCTAATGAGCGGTTGAAGGGAGAAGATATAACAAGATATACAAAACAGAATAGGAAGAAACTCAGTCTAGTGTTTGGTGTGCTGGTAAACCATCTCTCTGAAAGGAAGAAAAAGCTCTGATTTATAGCTTTTACTAATTTCTATGATATAGCAATTCCTATCACAGCCAATGTCAAGCTCCCAGTGTGATGCTACTGGTTGAATTTAATGTATGAGAGAAACAGGGTAGTGAAATGGCTTAAGAATTTGGCCTCTATAGTCAGATAGCCATGGATTCAAATTTCACTTTCCACACTTGATAGCTGCATCATCCTTGACAAGTCACTAAACCTCTTAATCCTAGTTTCCTCATCTATAAAATGATGATGATAATGCCTATTTTATAAATTTACTCACAGAGTTACATTAGAAATATCATGTTAAGAAAGAGCTTAGCATGCTCTGACCAGGTCACTCAGTTAGTTGGAGCATCACCCCATATACTAAAAGGTTGTGAGCTCCATCCCTGGTCAGGGCACATGCCTAGGTTGCTGGTTCAGTCCCCACTCAGGGCATGTATGGGAGGCAACCAGTAGATGTTTCCAATTCTCCTCTCTCCCCATCTCTCTCTCTCTCTCTCTCTCTCTCCCCCTTCCCTCCCTCCCTTCCTCTCTCTCTCTAAAATCAATAAACATATCCTCAGGTGAGGATTTAAAAAAATGTTTTTAAAGAAAGAGCTTAGCAATAAGAAAAGGACAAACAAGCAGAGGGGGGCATGGTAGACAAAAGTCTGCATCAATGAGTTTTATCTGATTAACAAAGCACCTAATACTTATTGGTTTAAAACAATAGCCATTCATTTGTTCACTGCTTTCAATCTGGACTGAGCTCAGAGGGAATGGTTGCCTTCTTCCTCAAGGGGTTAGCTGAGCTCATGCTCATGTTTGCAGTCTGCTGATGAACCATGGCCTCCTTCATATGTTTATCGGTTGGCAAGAATAATGGAGTTTACTGAGCTCAAGTCTCTCATTATCCAGCAGGCTAGTTTGGGCTAATTCACACAATGGTGGCTTCAGGGGTCCCAAGAGCAGCAAGAAAAAGCAAGTACCAATGCCCAGGCACTTTTCAAATCTCTTGGGTCTCTTCAACTCTCACATATTCGTGTCTCATTGGCTAAGACAAGTCACATGTCTAACCCCAGAGCCAGTATGATGGGAACTACCCAAGGGTGTGGAATCAGAGAGGGAAAATATTGTGGTTATTTTTATAAACTAACAAAATGTAAGAACAGGCATTTGATAAAAAAGAAAAGTTGAATGGCAAATAAATGCATGAAAGATGTCCAACCTCACTTAGTAATGAGGAAAATGCAAATTAAGATGGAATATTATTTCCTATCTTCAGACTGATAATTTCAAAAGTCTGATAAAGCTAAGGGATGACATAAAATGAAGAAATAAGAAATTCTATACACAGCTTCTAGGAAATAGACAAATTTTGACATAGTCATAGAATTCAGTGATTGAAATGCATAGATTAGGTTTCCATGAATCAAAAATGAACACATAATTCTGAGCTACGGAATTATCAGACAGTAAGATATAATACATTACATATGGCATTTTATTTATATGGGTATATACATGTATAATAAAATATAAAACATAGATGAGAAGGACACATACTGACTTCAGAATAACATCCATCTCTTGGGATAAAGAGATGAAGAGCAAAGAATGAAAATTAAAAGAAGATTCAAGTTTATATGTATCTTTTATTTCTCAAAAACTGATATAACTATGACAAATAGAATATTTGTTAAATTCCATAGATAGATCCATGAGCACTTATATTTGAAATATTGTCTGTTTGAAATATTTAAAATGTTTATTTGAAATATTTCATAATTAAAGCAACATTTAAAGAAAAATTATCTAACATTTCCTTTAAATCAAGGAGTAAAGATTGGAGTAATAAGAGGACCAACAGTTATATAACTGCTTAATTTACCTGCCTAAAAAATTGAGTTTTAGGTCATAATCATAGAAGTAAAGGATGTAGAAAGCAGGGGTCCACAATCCTGCTCAACTCTGCATTGGCCAGACCACACCTGAACACACTTAGAAAAGGCCATACACAAATGTGAGTGTAGCCCTCCATTCAGCCAACCACACTGCTGGAGCACCCACCAGAATGTCACTATATCAAGCACTGAGGATACCACAGAGAACAGAAACCCTGAGTCCTGCTCTCTGAGCCTTAGCTTCTCTCCCAGTCAACGCACACAACACTCTTTACAGCATATGTGATATGGGGTGGGGGGTTGGAGAGTTGTTTGCATGGTGGTTGATGAAAAACAACAAGGAATGATGGCAAGGCTGCCCCCCATCTCCCTCTCCCATACAGATTCTTACTTTAAAGAGAATTCTGTAGCTTTAGATGAAACAGCTCTGGGTACCTTCTTGCACATGCATACTCAGCATAAATGAGGAGAAATCTGCCTGTGTGCCTAGGGGCCTCACCAGATTCTTTCACAAAGCCCGGTCTTAACCACCCATGAGAACTTCACCCCCAAGCACAGAAGACGAGAGCAGAGCCCTCTGCTCCATCCATCAGCTCCTCAGCAGCCTTTATCCCCTCAAGGTTAACTGCAAAGTCATTTGGGCTATAGTGTCTTTTTATTTCTTTTCAACCTCCCATTTCCTATTCTGTAATTATTGCCAAGAAGTGTTCACAGAAAACATGGTGGATTTCTGACAGTCTGTCATGTGGGAGAGAGATGAGCTCTTCCTGTGCACTGCCGGGACTAAAGTCTGGCTGGGGAGGGTGCAAGGGGAGGGGTTTTCAGCCACAGTAAAGAGGAATTCTAGGGCTCCTGGATCCAGAGCAGCAGTAGGTTGCCCCCCGGAGGTTCACTAAGAGGCAATGCAAGAACACTGAAAAGCGAGTGGCTGGTTGGCTTTACAAATTCTAAAAAATGTCCTCGTTGAGTTTTTTTATGACTCCCACTTTTTATAATACCAGAATAATCATTGTAGAACATTTAAAAATTATGGAAATGTTTAAGAAGATAGTGTAGCCCCATAATCTTCCAGAGAAAGCCACTTTGATATATCCTTTCCAATATTTTTTGATGGATATACAAACTTTTATATATGAACAGGGATCACTGGTATATGTAGATTGCCTTACAACTTGCTTCCCTCTCCCCCATAATGTTATGTCTTGGAAGTCCCCCCTACATCTGGATATTCATGACCAGCTCATTCTTTTTATGGGATGCATTATTCATTCATTCACATACTTATAAAATGCCGACACTGCTCTAGGCACTAGTGAACACAACAGCAAACAAAACAAAGCCTTTGCCCTCCGAGACTTTACATTCTAGTAGAGAAAGAAATCTACAAACAAATAAATATATAAAATGTCCAAGAGATACACATTATGAAGAAGAACAAAGCAGGTTAATAAGACATTATACAACAGAATGCTATTTTAGATTGTGTAGTATGAAAGACTTTTCTGAGGGGCTCTGTGTCTGTTACTTGTAACTGTGTAACAAATTATTCCCAACATCTTAGTGGTTTAAACAGCAATATTTATTAACTCATCGTTTCTGTAGGACAGGATTTCAGAAGGGGCTGAGCTGCAACTTCGGATTTAGGGGCTCTCACAAGCTGCAGTCAAAGTGTCAGCCAGGTCTGTACTCATCCGAAGGCTTGACTGGGGAACGAACCACTTCCAAACTCACCCTGCTGTTGGCAAGAAGTCCTTTCTCACAGATTGTTCTCTGAGTACCTCAGTCCCTTGCTGGTTATTTGCAGTCAATTTCCCTCAGTGCCTTGTCACAGAGGCTTCTCCCTAGGGCAGCTCACAACATGGCAGCTGGCTTCATCACAGTGAGCAAGAGTGAGAGAGCAAGAGAGACAGGTGGAAGCCACAGTATTTTACCATAAAACCTCAAATGTGACATTCCCTTATTTTTGTGATATTCTGTTCATTAGTAGCAAGTCACTCAATCCAGCCCTCACTCAAGGAGAGATCACACAGAGTGCAAATACCAGGAGAAGGGACCATTGGGGACCATCTTAGGAGATCTGGACCACCGGTGATATTTGAACAGAGGCATCATGAAGGGAGGGAGGGAGTCATGTGAATATCTGGGGAAACCTTCCAAGAAGATCAGCAAGAGCAAAGACCCCGAGGATGGAACTGCCTTGATCTTTAGAGGAACATCCAGAAGCTCCCTATGGCTGGGGCAGTGAAGAGAGAGAATGGTGGTAAGTGAGGCTGAAGAGGGAAGCAGTGACAAGATCATGCTTTGCGGTCTATGCCTTGCAGGACATAAAACTCGGGGTTTTATTTTGAGAGACATAAGAAGACACAGTGTTCCCTATTGTGTAGTATCAAAATCTATTTACCCAGCTCTTCACTGATGAAATCACTTGTAATTTTCTGTTTCTAATAATGCCACACTATTGTGTGTGCACATGCATTTCTGCTGGTATTTCTGTAGGAAACATATACACTCTTATGTATATACACATACAGTATAGCCAAACTGCACTCAAAAGCCTTTTCCAATTCACTCTCTCATCAATATGGTGCAAAGGCAGAGAGCCCTGGCCAACACTAAGTAATATTAGGCATTCGAGCTTTTGAATCTTTGTTCATCTGACATGGAAAAAGTGACATTTTATTGGGATTTTCCCTTGTTTCTCCTCTAAAGAGGATAAGCAGTTTTGTGTCTAGTAGGAGAACAGACCTTACATCCTTCTTTTTCTTCCTCTGCAGCTCCTAATGAGGTCTAAGTGTTCTCTACTCTGACAGACTCTGATGGCAACCAACCCTGTGGCCCCAGGAGCTGTTCTGCTGTTCAGCACTGCTTCCCTTTGCTCCCTGGGGTCCCCGGGCCACTCTGGCCCCCTATTGATGAGCCTTTGCCTACTGCCTTTACCTGAACTCCTTTTCCCAGATGGACCTCTCTCAACTTGAGTCTCAGGCATATCTTCAGTGCTCAGCAACTAGCTGCCTCCAACACACTCTCCACCAGAGTTCAGAGGCACTCAGAGGCTGTTCACAGGGCAGGCAGCTGGTGGATTAATGGTTAGAAGAAATAGCATTCTTATATACCAGACTCTTATATACCAGATTCTTATCTAGTGGCAGCTCCTATAACTCTGTGACCTTGGGCCAAGGCCCAAAACAACCTGTGTCTCCATTTCTTTCTCTAAACTGAGGTCAGGAATAACAGTCACTTCTTCAGTAGGCTGCTATGAGGAAAAATACTAAGAAAAGTATAAATCACTTAGCAGGGGGTTGGAAAATGTGAAGTGTTACCATTATTCCATCCTACCATGCTGGTGTCTGAGTTTGGGGGAGGCAGAGACAGTATCTCATTCATTTTCCTATTCCCAGCAGCTCCCTCATACAGTGGCTTGCACAATACAGCATTCAATAGTTATTTGGTTAATTATCTGTGTATGTGTCAAAGGAATTCACACCTGAGTGAATGAATTGCATGTGTATTCTTAATATAGAGGGACTTAACTGCCAACTGTTATCTTGTGTACAATTGGGAATCCTTGAAGGATTTCTTGAAGATTAAATAACATAAAGTGATGTTTTAAGAAGAAATTTAAGGAATAAGTAAATTTGCAAATAAGATTTTTTTAAACCTGCAGATTTCCCCATTCCCCATGAAGGCAACTGGCCAATACACATTTGGAAGCGTGTTTTCAGCTGTCTGCTCTTCAGATCACTCATGCTTAGGCTCAGCAGCCCTCCCCCCATTTTTCTAGCCCACCCTCATTCCCAGTCTGCCATTGCTAGGCAGAGCCCCCTCCAGACATGAACACACAAATGTGCTCATATGTTGGTGTGTGGGTTTTTTTTTTTTTTGCCTCTAGTGTTCTCTCAGGCATGTACAGTGATTTAAAACAAAGGCAGACAACCACAGCCCACAGTCCACACCCAGCTCACAGATATATTTTGTTCCACAAACACAATACTTTCTAAAAATTGAATTAAAACTCAAGAGGTTTAAACTAGAAAAAAATATGGATATCTAGCTTCTCTTGCAAAATCTGAGGTCTGGCCACAGGGGCTAGTGCTCCCATAGGGCAATAGCTGTCTATCTGGAGCCATGTAGCAGCAGCTCCCTTTGGACAGGCATGTGCTTGATTCCCAGGTCCCCACAGTCTCATCGTTTATGTTGAATGGATGTTAAGCCACATGAAATTTCAACCTCTGCCCTAAAACCATCATCCCAAGTGAACAGTGGCTTTGCCCATCTTTAATGAGTATTTCAGCCCCAAACAATCTCTGAAAGTCACAGAGCAATAGTTCCTTAATTCCTGAGATGTTGTGTGTTTTTTTTGTTTTGTTTTGAAAAGAGGTCCTTAGAATCAAATGCATTGTCTACAATTCTAACCTCTGAATACTGAATATTTGTTTGATACCTCTTTTTGTGAGGAGCACCTCCAGAAACATCCCATGAAAGATATGTTGGGTAACACAGCCTGGGAGGTTTCAGAGACCCTCAGAACAAAGAAAAAAACCCTACATTTACTAAGGGAATCTTTTCAGAATAGGAGCAGCACTGCCCACCTCCAGCCCCTACCAAGAGAGATGACACATGGCTAAAATAAACCATCCATTGGATAGGTCAATTGCAAATGAAGCTGGAGAAGAGGAAGACCTATTGCCTTTGGTGGGATCCTGGAAACAGACTGTGAGATGGACATGTCTATGCAGGAGGTTTGTCGGGTTGTGCAATGGGGAACAGAGAGGCCTCAGATGATTCTATTGGGATCTTGGGAGCTATAGGGTCCTTCAGAGTTGGCCCTCACATTGAGGCAAAGGGCCAGGCCTTTGTACATCCTATATAAACCAGTCATGGAAGGAGAGAGAATAAACTTGAGGGAGGCAATTTTCTCCCTCAAGGGCAATTCCCAGAGAAGGATGCAGACATGGGCCATTATTAACCAACACCCCCAGCAAGAGTGGATGAGTGTCAGTCCTGAAAAGGAGATCTAACTGGAACACACACCACTGCACACAAATCTTTCTTCAAGATTAAATACAGCCACCTTTTTCCCTGCCATTGGCAGCAGTGACTACTACTTAAAAGTCAGAAGGTAGGATTTGGAGGCAAGGCTCTAACATATTGCTTCCAACTTTTAACACTAGTCAATGGGTGATCTTTCTGGAACACAGTTCTAGTTGCATAGACTTCAGGACTGAAAATTCCTCAATGGCTCCCCATTTTCTTTTGAATGAAGTACAGACTCCCAAGCCTGGAATTCCAGGTCCTCTGCCATCTCCTCCCAGACTAACTTGTCAGCCCATTTACCAGTATTCTTCTGCAAAGCCCAATCCTAAACAGTATGGTCCATGCAGTCTCCACAATTTAATTCCTTCATGTCCTTAGTATTGGTTATTCCTTCTACTTTGAGAAATCTTATATCCCATTTCCATATACCTAAATCATATCCAATTTTCTTGGTTCAGTGCAAATGCTTCCCTAGTTCTAGCTCTCTGAAAGCAATCTCTCTAGGATCTTGTAATAACATTTTTTTACCACAAATTACATATAATTTATCTCATATACTAAACCACAAACTCCTTGAGGGCAGGAGTTAGGCACCATTTAGTGCCTTGTGAATAGTAAATACTTACTGAATATTGGATGGATGGATGGATGGATGGATGGACGGACATATATATGGGTGAACAGGAGTACAGATGGATGAATGACAGGCATTGGATAGATGTCCTGTTATTAAGGTGATGCTGAGTCTTGTCTTCACTCTTCCTTGGCTCTGTACACCCTATTTAGTTCATGAACAAGAGGCAGACTGATCTGAAAAAAACTGAAGATGTATTTTCTGTATCAAAATATGAAAATTACTGAGTGCTGAAGGCAATGGAGAATCATCAGGTCTCCTTTTCAAGCTTGTTACCACATTTGCTCATAAGAAGGGAACAGCACATAAATTTCATTTGAGTATACCATAAGACACCCCCTTGCCAGCTGTTATACTTCAAATGGTATCATTCAGAAGACTTCCTGAACCTCAGATAGTTGTTAACAAAACAATATGCTGATCAGTTCCAAGAAACTAAATCAGAGGCAATCAGTTTTGGCAGCCACTTGGCTCACAAAAGGTGACACCCAATTAGAGAATAAGATCAATCCCAAACAGTGTGTGCTTCCAACATCTCACAGAATTTACAGCTGCAATCATGGATCTGATGACCATGGATCCCACTTAGAGACACAAACTCCTCCAGAAGCCATAATAATAACCTCTTACTCTTGTGTGATGCTGCCTTTCATTCTAGTTCTCACAACTCAGTGAGATAGGGATGGAAGGTATTCCATTTCCCTTTTGAAGTTCAGGCAATAGAGTCTCAGAGAGAAAAAACTATCCCACAATAACTTGTCAACGAAGCTATCATGTAGCAGCAGAGTCACAAGTAAAAGCTAGGCTTTGACTCTAGTACACTAATCCCCTTGCTATTGTGTGACCTCACTCAAACCTTTGCCTCTAGTTCTACAAAGGAAATTTTTCAAACACATAGCCAGTTTATTAATAACTTGTGCAAGTGACATCATATCCATTTTTAAGAATTTTAGCACAATGTCTAGTCAGAGAATTACCCTTAATGCCTAATTGAAATTATTTCTACAGTCTAATCTCAGTCTCCTTTGTTCCTTTGTCATCTATTCAATATCCTTTGGAAGGAGAATGAGTCCTGATTTTTACAAGAGTAAGATGGTCCCTACTAAACCCTTGGGCAGACTGTGTAATAGAGAAAATGGGAACTCCTAGAGTGGGGAGCGTGTTTGTTTCCTGGGACCAACAGAGACTCACCAAGAACAAGCCACATTAGGCAGGCTTGTTGGTGGGACAACTGCAACAGGGAATTAAAGAGATGCAATAGATACGGTGCCTATCGATTCTAGCAATGTCTTTGATGGCGTTTCCTATAATATTGCTACTAATAAATTACAGAGATATGGACCTCGTGATACCATTCATTGGATTTATAACTAGTTGAATAAATGCAGAGATGATGATTAATGGGTGCTGTGATCCTTCAGGACACCTAAATGATATAATGAAAAATATTGACCTCTGCCTTATCCAGTCCAAATCTTTCTCAAGAATTATTATATTTTTGTCCCCTAGATCCTGCCTGTGTCATCTCCATGGCTTAAAGCTGAGAGGAGAAGCTGAAGAGTGGAATGGCAGAATCACCAAGCCAAAACAATCTTGATAGGCAGACATATTGGTTCAAACCTGACAAGATGTATCAACTGGTGTTTCAAAAACCTGGGGGCTTGATTCAAAGAATCAAGTCCACCAATAAAGGATGAAGAGACAAACATTGATATCAACTCATAAGAAAAAGTCCTCGGGATTGAGGTTAAGGGGCAGGTTCAGTTTTATTCATTAGAGTGGCAGCGGTGGTGGAGGGGCGGTTGGCCAAGGAAGCCAATAGGCATTTAGAATGCAGTTTTTCACAGCGGCATACAAAGTCAATATCCAGAAATCAAAGACATTTTTGTATACCAACAATGAAACAGCAGAAGCAGAAATCAAGAAAAAAATCGCATTCGATATAGCAAAAAGAAAAATAAAATATCTAGGAATAAACCTAACCAAGGAGATAAAAGACCTGTATACAGAAAACTATACAACACTGAAGAATGAAATCAAGGAAGATACAAACAAATGGAAACATATACTGTGTTCATGGATTGGAAGAATCAACAATATGTCCATATTACCCAAAGCAATATACAGATTCAATGCAATACCTATCAAAGTACCAATGGCATATTTCACAGACATAGAACAAACACTTCAAAAGTTTATATGGAACCATAAATGACCCCGAATA
>PVKM010004502.1:0-51871 GCA_004027735.1 Carollia perspicillata
AATCCTCATCCCCAGGCTATTTTGACATAATCCGAGTCCTCTTTCTATCTGGGAGAAGCGCTTCCTGGCTGTAATCTACTTAAGCCTGAATCTATGACAGGGAGGGCATGCAGCCCTCTTCCAGCTAGAGCCGGTTCTGGGGTGATCAGGCATAAGAAAGAATTAGTCAAATCCTGTGAAGCCTGCTTTGCTAACAGTGCTCTCATCCATATGATAAGGGTCCGGGCAGGAAATGAGTATGTCTCCTAAAGTTTTTCCAACCCCCTTACCTGACAGACACTGACTCAGATTAAGCCCTCATATTTCTTTGAAATGTTATCTGTTGTTTGATCCTTGCCACCTGACATTGATTGATGAGCTTTACCTGTATCCCTCTGTGTTACAAACCTAATAAAAACCCATTGAGGAAGGGGCTCTTGGTCTTCCTCCTTTGAGAGTCTGATCACCTCTTCTCCCCAAGCAGATCATGTCTTGGTAGTATTATTTTCATCCGTGGCATATGGGGGGACTTGCGCAGAGCTTCCCCCACAGTCCTAAGAGGGAAATTCATACCAATACAGGCCTACCTAAAATGATAGAAAAATCTCAAATAAAAACCTAACTGTACATATAAAAGAACTAGAAGAACAACAATAAAGTTCAAAGTGACTAGAGGAAAGGAAATAATCAATATCAGAGCATAATAAATTATATAGGGATCAGAAAAACAATTCAAAGGATCAATAAATCTAGAAGCTGATTCTTTGAGAACAAAAACAAAATTGACAAGCCTTTAATCAGACTCATAAGAAAAAAAAAGAGTGAGAGCCAAATAAAAAAATGAGAAATGAAAGAGAACTTACACCAATACAACAGAAATAAAAAGGATCATAACACATTACTATAAACAACTATACGCCAAGAAATTGGACCATCATGGTGAATTGGACAAGTTTCTAGAAACATACAAGCTTTCAAAACTGAATCAAGAAGCAAAAAGCCTGACTAGATCAATAATATCTAGGGAAATTGAGGCAGCAATAAAAAAACTCCAGGCACACAAAAGCCCTGACCAGATGGCCTCAGAGGTGAATTTTACCAAACATTTAAAGAAGAGCTAACTCCTATCCTTCTCAAACTATTGCAAAAAATTCAAGAAGAGGAAAGCCTCCCAAACTCTTTCACAAATCTAGTGTTATCCTAATTCCAAAACCAGGCAGAGACACAACAAAGAAAGAAAACAACAGGCCAATATCTCTGATGCACATAGATATGCACTAGGAGTACAATAAAAAGTCCATACACCATGGTCAAGTTGGATTCATCCCAGGGATTCAAGGATGGTTCAATATTCACAAATCAGTAAATGTAATATACCACATAAACAAAGTGAAAGTCAAAAATCACGTGATCATATCAATAGATACTGCAAAAGCATTTGATAGACTACAGCACTCATTTATGATAAAAAACAATCAGCAAATTGAAAATAGAGGAAACATACTTCAACATAATAAAGACCATATATGAGAAACCTACAGCCAACATCATACTCAATGGTCAAAAACTAAAAGCTTTTCCCTTAAGATTAGAAACAAGACAAGGCATCTGCTTTCAGCACTTTAAGTCAACATAGTATTGGAAGTTATAGACATAGTGAAGACAAGAAAAAGTAATAAAAGGGGGATTCAGCAAGATGTCAGAGGAGTGAATGGAAGTCACACTAACCTCCTTCCAGGACCAATCTGGAATCACAACTAAATTGTGGACAAACCACCTGCAACAAATAACTGAGCAATAGCCAGTGAGAAGCTGTATAACTTCAGACAGACAAAGAATCAGATTCAGCACAACCTGTCTAGTAAGAAGTGTAGTGGGGACTCTAGAGGGCTGGCTGGGCACCCACAGGTGACAGCACTGGAGGGATAATTAAGTGGCAGGTTGTATCCCCCTGAAAAGGATGAGGTCTAAATCCTAACCGGGATCACCAGCCTAGAACATCAGAGCCCCAAAACTGCACAGATAACCAGTGGTGAAAAGTGGCAGGGTTACTCTCTGCCAGAGACAGAGAGCTGAAGACACAAAGAGCCACTTAAAGGGCCAACACAAAAATCATCGTTTGCTGTGACTTACCCAAGGTTCTAACAAGGCAGGAACAGAGTAGGGTAGAGATGCCTCAGGAGGACAGGGAAGGGAGAGCCCTGAGAGAGTAGATGCTGGGATCCTGGTGTGGTGTCATCTCCCATACGATAGTAGCAATAGTGCTCAGGCAGACCACTCCCCTCTGAGCAGCAGCAGCCTGAGGGGAAGCAATAGACTCGCTGCCAAGAGAGACTCTGCCCTGGCTCTGTGGTTCTGAAGCCTGACTGCTGGGTGCAGGGTGAGTAGATTAACAACTGAAGGAGACAGCCACAGATAGTAGACCCATGACAAAGGTGGGGGGCAGACAGGACTAGAGACACTTGAGGAGAGACTGGGGGTGGAGGCTTTGCAGAGAGAACTGAGAGGGCTGCCTCTGGGATCCCAGTGATGAGTTGTCAGCCATACTGCAGCAGCCATCCTGTTCAGGCAGATCACTCCCCTCTGAGGAGCATCAGCCTGAGATGAAACAATATCCCCAACCCCAGGAGGGATTCTGCCCCTCCCTATGGAGCTTAAGTCTGAATGCTGAGAGCAAAGTGACTAGATTAACCATGGAAGGAGACAAGCATAGACAGCAGATCTCTGGCAGACTCAGAGCAGGCTGCCTAAGGTCTGAGAGGGTTAACATCTGACATTGCCAGAGACAGATCCAGAAAGAAAAAACAGTGGTAAATAGGAGAGGTTATTGAAATCCATGTGGTCTTCTGCATGATTAGTGATATTTTCTTTCCTACATAGTTTTTTTAACATTCAATTCTTGTCCAGAAAGTTTGTGCATATTAAGTCACTAGAATTTATACCATAGTTTATTTCTCCTTTTCTTATAATAGTCTTAATCTATTTACAACTTTATTGATACTGGCTATTTGCTGTTGATACTGAGAAGGCCTACACCAAGACTACACTATCCAACAAGGCTCTTAATTAAAATGGAAGGCCAAATAAGGAGTTTTAGAGAGGGGAACACAAGCACAAAGGAAGTAAAATGGCAATGAATGAGTACCTATCAATAATACCCTTAAATCTAAATAGATTAAATGCCCCAATCAAAAGACAGAGTAGCTGAATGGACAAGAAAGCATGACCCACACATATGTTGCCTACAACAGATCCATCTCAGAATGAAAGACCTACACAGACTGAAAGTGAAGGGCTAGAAAAAATATTCAGAACAAATGGATAGGAAAAAAAAAAGTCAGGGTAGCAATACTTACATCAGATAAAAGAGACTTCAAACCAAGGGCAATAAAAAAAGACCCAGAAAGACAATTCATAATACTCAAGGTAAGAATCCATCAACAAGACATAAACATTATAAACATATATGCACCCATTATAGGGGCACCCAAATATATAAGGAAAGTCTTGGAGGACTTCAAGAAAGTTATTGACAGCAACACAATTGTAGTAGGGGATTTTAACACCCCATTGTCAACAATGGATAGATCTTCCAAACAAAATATCAACAAAGATATTGCAACATTGAACAATGGCCTAGATGAGAGGTATCAAACTCATTTTCACTGGGGGCCACATCAGCCTCATGGTTACCTTCGAAGGGCTAAATGTAATTTTCGGACTGTATAAATGTAACTACTCCTTAACTAGGGGCAAGGAACTTGGTGCTGCCACCAGGCAGAAACAAGGTGCCAGGCTGGATAAAACAAGGTGGAGAGCCAGGTTCATCTAGCAAGCCTTGTGTTTGCCACTTGTGTCCAAGATCAAATGGACTTAACTGACATATATAAAATCTTACATCCCAAAGAAGCAAAATACACATTTTTTTAAATACACATGGAACATTTTCAAAGATAGACCACATGATAGGACACAAAACAATCCTCAACGAATTCAAGAAAATTGAAGTCATATCAAGCATTTTCTCCAACCACTAGAGACTGAAACTAAAAATGAATCTCAAGAAAAAAACTCAAAAACACTCAAACTCATGGAGATTAAATAGCATGCTATGAAACAATGAATGGGTTAAGAATGAGATCAAGGAAGAAATCAAAAAGTTTCTGGAAACAAATGAAAGTGAACTCAAAACTGTCCAAAACTTATGGGACTGAGTGAAAGTAGTCCAGAAAAAGAAGTTCATAGCGACACAGACCTACCTAAAAAAGACAGAAACATTTCAAATAAACAACCTAACCCTATGACTACAAGAACTCGAGGAAAAACAACAAACACAGCCCAGAGCAAGCAGGAGGACAGAAATAACCAAGATCAGAGCAGAATTAAATGACATAGAGGCTAAAAGCACAATTCTAAGGATTAATAAATCCAGGAGCTGGTCCTTTGAAAAGATAAACAAAATCAACAAGCCTTTAAGCAGGTTCATCAAGAAAAAAAGAGAGAGGACCCAAATAAACACAATCAGAAATGAAAGAGGAGAGATTACAATGGATACCACAGAAATACAAAGGATTGTAAGAAATTATTATGAAGAACTGTATGGCAAGAAATTTGAAAACCTAGGTGAAATGGACAAATTTCTAGAAAAATATAATCTTCCAAAACTAAAGGAGGAAAAAGCAGAAAGCCTGAACAAACTGACAACAGCTGATGACATTAAAGCAGCAATAAAAAACTCCCATCACACAAAAGCCCTGAACCAGATGGTTTCAAAGGAGAATTTTACAAATCATTTAAGGAAGAGATAATTCCTATCCTTTACAGACTACTCCAAAATATCCAAGAAGACGGAAGACTCCCAAACTTTTTTAATGAAATAAGCATCATCCTAACCCAAAACCAGATAAAGACACAACAAAAAACTACAGACAAATATCGCTGATGAACATAGATGATGAAATTTTCAACAAAATATTGGCAAACCAGATCCAGCAATACATTAAAAAAATCATACACAATAACCAAGTGGGATTCATCCCAGGGATGCAAGGATCATACAATATTCACAAATTAATAAACTTAATACATCACATAAAACAAGGAAAGACAGAAATCACACGACCATATCAATAGATGCGGAAAAAGCACTTGATAAGGTACAGAACCCATTTGTGATAAAAACACTTAGCAAAGTGAAAATAGAGGGAGCATTCATCAACATAATAAAGGCCATATATGTGAGACCTACAGCCAAAATCATACTCAATGGACAAAAACTAAAAGCTTTCCCACTAAGATCAAGAATAAGACAAGGATGTCTACTTTCACCAGTCCTATTCAATATAGTATTGGAAGTTCTAGCTACAGTAATCAGACAAGAAAAGAAATAAAGGGCTTCCAAATTGGGTAGGAGGAAGCAAAACTGTCATTGTTTGCAAATGACATGATAGTGTACATAGAAAATCCTACAGACTACAGCAAAAAAAATCTACTCAATCTAATAACTGAATTGGTAAAACAGCAGGATACAAGTCAATATTCAGAAATCAAAGGCATTTTTGTATACCAACAATGGAATATCAGCATCAGAAATCTGGGGGAAGATCCCATTTGCTATAGCAACAAGAGAAATAAAGCACCTAAGAATAAACCTAACAAAGGAGGTAAATGACTTGTACTCAGAAAACTACACAATACAGAAGAAAGAACTTAAGGAAGACACAAACAAATAGAAGCATGCACCATGTTCATGGATTGGGAGAATTAATATCATCACAATGTCCATACTACCCAAAGCAATTCATAGATTCAACACAATCCTTATTAAAATACCAATGACATATAGAACAAACATTTCAAAAACTTATATGGCGCCATAAATGACCATGAATGGCTGCAACAGTTTTGAGAAAGAAGAACAAAGTAGGAGATATCACAATACCTGATAAACTGTATTACAAGGCCACTATAATCAAAACAGCCTGGTACTGGCATAAGAACAGACACACAGACCAATGGAACAGAATAGAGAACCAAAAGATAAATCCATGTCTCTATGGTCAATTAATATTTGACAAAGGGAACAGGAGCAAAGAATGGAGTAAAAATAACCTCTTCAATAAATGGTGTTGGGAGATCTGGAAAGGTACAAACAAAACTAGACCACCAACTTAATCCATACACTAGAATAAACTCAAAATGGATAAAATACTTAAATATAAGTCATGACACCATAAAAGTCCTAGAGATAAACATAGGCAGTAAAATTTCAGATATCATGTGTAGCAATATTTTTGCCAATTTATGTCCAAGGGCAAAGGAAATAAAGGAAAAAATAAACAAATAGCACTACATCAAATTAAAAAAGCTTCTGCATGGCTAAAGAAAACATCATCAAAATGAAAAGGGAACCATTTGTAAGGGAAAACATATTTGCCAATGATATCTCTGACCAGGGCTTGATCTCCAAAATATATAACGAACTCATACAACCCAAAACCAGGAAGACAAACAATTATAAAATGGACAAAGGACCTGAATAGACACTTCTCCGAGGAGGACATACAGAGGGCCCATAGACATATGAAGGGATGTTCAACATCACTAGGCATCAAAGAAATGCAAATTAATACCACAATGTGATACCACCTCACACCGGTGTGAATAATCATCATTAATAAATCAACAAACAACAGGTGTTGGCAAGGATGTGAAGAAAAGGGGACTCTAGTACACTGGTGGTGGGAATGCAGACTTGTACAGCCACTGTGAAAATGGTATGGAATTTCCTTATAAAACTAAAACTGGAACTGCCTTTTGACCCAGTAATTCCACAGCTGGGATTATATCCCAAGAATCCTGAAACTTCAATTCAGCAGGACCTATGCACCCCTATGTTCATAGAAGTGTTATTTACAATAATCAAGTATGGAAACAGCCTAAGGGCCCATCAGTAAATAAGTGGATCAAAAAACTGTGGTACATTTACACAGTGGAATACTATGCAGTAGAGAGAAAAAAGGAACTGCTACCCTTTTGATAGCATGGATAGAACTGGAGAATATTATACTAAGAGCAATAAGCCAGTGAATCAAAGACAAATATTATATTATCTCACCTATAAGAGAAAACTAATGAACAAAATGAACAAAGAAGCAAAACAGAAACAGAGTCAGGGAAACAAGGAACAGACTGACAGGAACCAGAAGGGAGGGGGATAAGGATGGAAAGAAGGATAAGTGTGGAAAGAAGGGGAAAGGACTAGTCAAAGAACATGTATGTATGATCCATGGACATGGACAACATTGTGGGGATTGACTGTAGGAGCATGAGATGGACTGGGCAGAGGAGAGCAAACAGGGTATTGGAACAACTCTAAGAGAACAATAACATATTTAATAAAGAAAAGGTCACTGACCTTTGAGAAGTGATTACTTACTGCACCCATCTTCTCATGCTCAGAAATAACCCATTCGATGAAGTGTTATGTATATGTATTGAAATGAAAACTGACAGACATGTTCAATCAAGTCATGTGAATTGGTTATAATTGAGAAAATTATGATTAAGTTTGAAGTAAAACTTAAGTCAAGAAGAATAAATCTCAAAATAAGGAAATTGTGTGGGAATGGAAGAATATCAAATAGAAAATGTATACACTGGCCTCTGTTCACAGTTTCTGATGCAATTTCTACAGTCTTTGGAGTTTCCTAGGCAACAGGAGTGAGTTTTGTTCCAATGAGGCAACTCTTCCTGAGCTCCTGGACAGCTTCAAAACAGAGGCCACTCACTAAGAAGACCAAGCCATGTTGGAAGCTTGGAGCTTTCAGCACCACCCACTATTCTCTAGAAAGGGGAAAGTGTCTGGAGAATGAGTTAATGATGATCATGCCTACATAATGAAGATCCACAAAAATCCCAAAGGTAAGGAATTATGAGTACTTCCAAGCTGCTGAAAACATGGCGGTACTGACAGAGCTGCATAACTGAACAAGGCATTCCTTCCCCCATACCCTCCCTTAAGTATCTCTTCCATTTAGATATTAATCTGTCTCCTTGATAATATCTCTTTATAAATAAACCAATAAATGTGTTTCCATGAGTTCTGTGAATCATTTTAAAAAGTATTAAACCCAAGGAGAGAGTTGTGGGAACACTGGTTTATAGCCAGTTTGTCAGAAGTACAGGGTGACTTGCGATTGGCACCTAAAGTGAGGGTGGTAGGAGAAGTCTTGGACTGAGCTCTTAACCACTTGTGAGATCTGATGCTAACTCCAGGTGAATAGCGTCAAAGTTGAGTTAAACTGTAGGACACTCAGCTGCAGTCAGAGAACTGTGTAATGTGTGGAAAATCCATAATTTGGTGTCAGAAGTGAAGTATGGAAATTATGTTGTATTACTGCAAGAGTAAAGAGAAACACAGAGGTATTTTCCTTATCCAGGGAGAAAGGGATTCTATGAAAACACTAAGAATTCTAAAGACTAGAAAGTTTTCATCTCTTCTGCACAGAGACCATTCAGCTGTGCCTTTTCTGCCCTACATTTAAGCTGTTTATGGTACTGGAAGAAATCATGCAACATTATAGATGAGTACCACCATAAAGTCTTCATTTTCAGACTTGGTTGGGCCAAAAGTGTATTTTACCATCTTCCTACTTACCCTCAGTCAGACTTTCCTAAAACTCATCACCCCATCACCTGTCCTTTCACACTCTAAAAGCAACCCTGGCCTCACTTTAGAAAGAAAAGAAGTCATCAGATCACAAATACCTTAAATTTCTGCCACAAAAAAAATACAAATTTAACAAACAGTTACACACATGCTTTCTTCTTTAAAAATTAAAAGGTGATCTGCTTCTTCAAGTTAGGTTAATATTTTCACCTTCACACTAAATCCCACACCCTCTGGGTCCTTAAGAATTTCCCTCATTATTACCACTCTCTCTTCTTTCTCCACCTTCTTCTTCAACACCTCCATGAATATAGATTCATTGATAACAAATACCTCTTACCAAAAACAAACAAACAAAAACTTTAACCCCATATAAGGGAAAACTTTTTCCCCTAACTGCTTATATCTCTCCAACTACTTAGTATTATATTATGAATCCTAGGTAGTCTCTATGTTAAAAGAGCAGATTCACCAGATTCCACCAAGAAGTATCTTTATTCTTCCCCCTCATTCCAAGCTGTTCTGTGGAGTTTGTTCTCATCTTCACCTAAATTTTTTTCAGTTCTAATCTTCATTTATTTAAGTTTTTAAATATATTGTATTGACTGTGCTATTACAGTTGTCCCATTTTCCCCTCTTCAATCCCCTTTACCTTGCACACCCCCTCCGACCAACATCCCCCCACCCCTTTAGTTCATGTCCATGTGTCACACTTATAAGTTCTTTGGCTTCTACATTTCCCATACTATTCTTATACTGCCCCTGTCTATTTTCTACCTACCATTTATGCTTCTTATTCTCTCTACCTTTTCTCCCTCTCTCCCCCTCCAACTCCCCTGTTGATAACCCTCCATGTGAACTCCATTTCTGTGGTTCTGTTCCTGTTCTAGTTTACTTAGTTTGTTTTTGTTTTTGTTTTAGGTATGGTTGTTAATAATTGTGAGTTTGCTGTCATTTTCTGTACATGTTTTTTATCTTCTTTTTATTAGATAAGTCCCTTTAACATTTCATATAATAATGGCTTGGTGATGATGAACTCCTTAAACTTGACCTTATCTAGGAGCACTTTATCTGCCCTTCCATTCTAAATGATAGCTTTGCTGGACAGAGCAATCTTGAATATAGGTCCTTGCCTTTCATGACTTAGAATACTTCTTTCCAGCCCCTTCTTGCCTACAAGGTCTCTTTTGAGAAATCGGCTGACAGTCTTATGGGAACTCCTTTGTAGGTGACTGTCCCCTTATCTTTTGCTGCTTCTAGGATTCTCTCCTTCATTTTCATCTAGTAATGTAATTATGATGTGCCTTGGTGTGTTTCTCTTTGGGTCCACTTTCTTTGGGACTCTCTGAGCTTCCTGGACTTCCTGGAAGTCTATTTCCTTTGCCAGATTGGGGAAGTTCTCCTTTATTATTTGTTCAAATAAGTTTTCCACTTTTTGCTCTTCCTCCTCCCCTTTGGCACCCTAAAATTCGAATGTTGGAATGGTTAAAGGTCCTGGAGATTCCTAAGTGTCTCCTCATTTTTTTGAATTCTTGTTTCTTCATTTTTTTTCTGGTTGAATGTTTCTTTCTTCCCTCTGGCCCACACCATTGATTTCAGTCCTGCTTTCCTTCCCATCACTATTGGTTCCCTGTACATTTTTCTATATTTCACTTAGTGTACCCTTCATTTTTTTCATCTAATTTGCAACCAAATTCAACCAATTCTGTGAGCGTCCTGATTACCAGCGTTTTGAACTGTGCCTCTGATAGGTTGATGATATCTTTGTCACTTAGTTGTATTTTTTCTGGAGCTTTGATCTATTCTTTCATTTGGGCCATTTTTTTTTTGTCTTGATGTACCTGTTATGTAGTGAGGGGTGGAGCCTTAGGTATTCACTGAGGTGGGTCAACCATATCACTGGGTTGTGATGCTGTATGTGGGCAGGTGTTCAAGAGGGAACAATGGCACATGGTCCACTCTCTGCCAGATTTCAGTCACTTCTCCCACTTCCCACAATCAAATTGGGCCTTTCTGGTGCTGATTCCCATGTGGGTGGGCTTGTGTATGTCCTGGGACACTGTGGGTCTCTCCAACAAACTCTCCTGTGATGCTGGGAGTTTCTCCCAGCACCTCAACCCTCACAGGTATTTTCAGTCAATGATTTCAGGCTTTATTTCCCTGCACTAGAACCCTGGGTTGCGTGACCTGTCTCACTTCCCAGTTTCACCTGGTTTATCTGGGTAAAAATATGGGACCACCCAGTCCCCATCCACCTTGCACGCTATGCCCTGTTCCACAATCCACCTGCCTTGCTGGGTCCACCAGCCGCCACTTTGCTGTGAGCCCTCTCCACCCCAGCGGCCTGACTCCACCCCTCCTACCTGTCTGGATGAGTGTGTCTTCTTTAACTCTTTGGTTGTCAGACTTCTATATAGCTCAATTTTCTGTCAGTTCTTGTTGTTTTTTTTGTTTTTAAATTGTTGTTTGTGTGAGTAGGCATGGTGTGTCTACCTACACCTCCATCTTGGCCAGCAATCCATCTTCACCTAAATTGAATGTTACACAGATACCACACCTTGTCTGCTTACATTAAGTTATAAGAATAAATGAGAATGCTTATCTGTTAGTAATTGGATTTCATTGGTTTCACTGTCAAAATAAAAATTATGAAGTTTATTTAAAGTTTCTCCCATCTTTCAGCTTTTTCCTGGAAGCCTTGGGCTGAGGAGTCTCCATTCTTTGTTTCTAAGCCTAATGCAATTCTTCTGTTCCATCCTTGTAAATTTTCATCTGGCTCCTTCAGAAAGGAAGTAGAAGAGAAAGAGATAAGGCAGGAAATGCATTCATTGTCTTGTAATACCTCTGATCTTTGGAGATATTCAAAAGTATTTTTCTCAGAATGCATTTGTGGAATTCCAGCCAATATGGAGGCATAGATAGATATACTTTTCCTTCTTGCACAACCAAAAGAAGGACAACAACAAATGTAAAAAAAAAACAGAACTGTCAGAAAATAGAGCTATATGGGAGACCAACAACCAAGAGTTAAAGAAGAAACATTCATTCAGACTGGTAGGAGGGGCAGAGATGGGCAGCTAGGGTGGAAAAGATGTATGGAAAGGCAACAACTGTCAGACTGGGTGGCCCCACATTTGTGTGCAGATAAACCCAGAGGAACGACTGGGGAATGAGACTGACTGTGCAACCCAGGGTCCCAGCATGGGAAAAGAGAGCATCAAAACCTCTGGCTGAAAAAAATCTGTGGGGGTTGCAGTGGCAGAAGAAACTCCTAGCTTCACAGCAGAATTCGCTGGAGAGAACCACAGTGTCCTAAAAGACAAAAACCCACCCACCAGGGAATCAGCATGAGAAAAAACCAATGTGCTTGTGGGTAGTGGAGGAAATGACTGAAAGGTGGCCAAGAGCCAAACAAGCAACATTGTTCCCTCTCTGACCCCTCCCCCACATACAGTACTACAATGAGGGTGCCTGAGCTGCCCCACCATGACAAATACATACATAATATAATAGGTACACTGAGATAAAAAAATATGGCCCAAATGAAAGAACAGATAAAAACTCCAAAAATAGAACAAAGCAATGAAGGGACAGCCAGCCTACCAGATGCAGAATTCAAAACACTGGTAATCAGGATGCTCACAGAAATAATTGAGTATGGTCACAAAATAGAGGAGAAAGAGAATGCTGTGCAAAAATGAAGGTTATGTAGAATAGAAGGCTATGCAAAGTGAAATAAAGTAAAATATACAGGGAACTAAGAAGTAAACCAGGACTCAAATCGACCATTTGGAACAGAAGGAAGAAATAAACATTCAACAAGAAAAGGATGAAGAAAAAAGAATTCAGAAAAATGAAAAGGTTAGGAATCTCCAGTACAACTTTAAATGTTCTGACATGCAAATCATAGTGGTGCCAGAAAGACAAGAGAAAGAACAAGAAATGGAAAGCTTATTTCAAAACATAATGAAAGAGAAAAATCCCTAATATGGCAAAGGAAATAGATTTTCAGGAAGTTCAGGAAGCTCAGAGAGTCCCCAAGACTCTCCAAAAGTACTCTACCCAGCAAAGCTATCATTTAGAATGGGAGGGAAGATAAAGTGCTTCCCAGGTAAGGTCAAGTTAAAGGAGCTCATCATCACCAAGTCTTTGTTATATGAAATGTTAATGGGACTTATCTAAGAAAAAGAAGATGATCAAAACTATGAACACTAAAATGACAAAAAAAAAAAACCCTCACAACCATTAACAAATGAAGCTAAAAAACAAAAACTAACTAAGCAAACAACTGGAAGAGGAACAGAATCACAGAAATGGAGACCACATGGAGGGTTATAAGTGGGGAGGGGACAGAGGGAGAAGGTGGGAAAAGGTACAGGGAATAAGAAGCATAATTGGTAGGCACAAAATAGAGAGGGGTAAGTTAAGAAGAGCATAGAAAATGGAGAAGCCAAAGAACTTATGTGTATAACCCATGGACATGAACTAAGGTAGGAGAATGCTGATGAGGGAGGATGCTGGGCAGAGGGGTATAAAGAGGAGAAAATAATGGGACAACTATAATAGCATAATCAATAAAATATATTTGTAAAAAGGGAATAAAACAAACAAGGCAAACAAACAGAACAGGAACATAATCACAAAAGTATAGATCACATAGAGGGTTATCAGTGGGGAGGGAGTAGGAGAGGATGAGGGAAATGATACTGGGAATAAGTAGCATAAATGGTAGGTACAAAATAGACAGGGGAAGGTTGAGAATAGCATAGGAAATGAAGAAGCCAATAACTTATATGTATGACCCATGGGCATGCACTGGGTGCGGAGAGAATGCTGGTGGGAGGAGGGTTGCAGGGCAGAGGGGAACAAAGGGGAGAAAAAGATGGGACATCTGTAATAGCATAATCAATAAAAGAGACTTAAAAATAAAAAAGACATTTGTGAAGTTTTCAGAGATATTTTTTAAAACTGTGGATATCTTTCAAACAGCTCCCTACTTTCTTTCTTTACCTACTTACAACTTCCCCTTGTTTCTGGTGATCCAATCAACATAGAGTCTCTGTTTGGGTCACATTGGCCCGCTTATGTAAGGTCCCCTTAAATATACTGCAGGCATTTGTCTCCATAAGTATGGTGGACTAGAAACCCTTAATGGCCCAGCAACCTCCATTACACAATAGGAAAAATAAGTGAAACCTGGATAAATGTGAAACAAAGTAATAGAACAATAAAGAAATATTCTAAAAATAAAATAATAAAAGAAACTAGCAAATTAGTGAATTAGCATCCTGGTTATAAAGTGAGGAGCCTTTGAAAGTATAGTTACTTTCATAGTAACTGTAAAATTACTTTGAAACCTGGAACCAGTTTCAAAGTGAAACCCTGAGTCTGGGAACCATAGAAAGTAAGCAGGATTTAAACATCCCTTCACTTTGAAATTTTATACTGAACTCTATTACCTTTCATTTCCATTGGACAACTATAGTGGCATGTGAAACAGGAAATTAAGCCTTCAGCCCAATCAAGGTTGGAAAATACTATATAAAGGTGGGGTCTATAAGTCTACAGCCTTAGTGTAATGTTAAATGGGAAACAAACCCTGCATGGAAAGGGAAAGTAAAGAGCATGCCTATTGTGAGATTTCATAACTACAATACCCACTCACATGGGTTTGCAGACCTTATATACTACATTTTGGTTTGAAAAAACATGGTTTAACTTAAACTGGTTCCAATACAGTTATGATGTTGAGAAACTGATAGGAGAAATTTCACACATTCTCAAAAGGAATCCAACCTCAACACAAATCTCAAAGAATTCCAACATGTCAAGTTTCAAGAAACATAAACACAGAAGGGACTAAAGTAGCATGAGCAAGAAACAGCAGAACAAACAATACACACACACATATACAACACATTGTAGATTGGTCTTTACAGAACTTGGGATACAAGACGTTTACTAGGACCAGCAACTGTGAAAGGGAGGGAGAGAAAGCAAGATTAAGCAGGGGAGAAGTAAAACTACAGTGTATATCTGATAAAACCTTGTCCAATCCAGCAGAGAGCACTGGTGAGAATATTGTCCATTAGGGTTGTCCTACATTAAGTTGAAATCACCAGGCCTTGATACCCTCACTCAGTGTGTAGATATAGGCTCTTTTGGATAGAGTATGGTCATAGAAAGGTAGTTCTATGCTGATAAAGGCTGCCCACTGACATTACTCCCCACAGCTGGTATTAATGGCTAGACATCAACTCTTTTTTCCCAGAAGAATATAAGTGACGTGGCCCTCGCTTAGTAGCTCAGTTGGTTAGAGCATCGTCCTGATATACCAAGGTTGTGGATTAAATCCCCAGTCAGGGCACCTATAAGAATCAATCAATGAATGCACAAATAAGCAGAACAACAAATCAATGTGTGTGTGTGTGTGTGTGTGTGAAACTCAATTTAACAAAGGAAAAAAAAACACTTTCAGTCAATATGGAGGTGTAGGTAGATACACTGTGCCTCCTTACACAACCAAAAGAAGAACAAAACCAAATTTAAAAACAAAAAAACAAGAACTGCCAGAAAATTGAACTGTATGGAAGTCTGACAAGCAAGGAGTTAAAGAAGAAACATCCAGACAGGTAGGAGGGGTGAAGATGGGCAGCCAGGCAGAGAGGACTCACCACAAGATGGTGGCTGACAAAGTGCATGGTCCCACCTTTTTGTGCAGATAAACCTGGAGGAACAACTGGGGAGCAAGGCAGGCTGCACAACCCAGGGCTCCAGCGTGGGGAAATAAAGCCTCAAAATTTCTGATTGAAATAACCTGTAGGGACTATGGCAGTGGGAGAAACTCCCAGCCTCATAGGAGAGTTCATTGGAGAGACCCACAGGGTCCTAGAACATACACAAACCCACCCACCTAGGAATCAGCACCAAAAGAGCCCAATTTGCTTGTGGGTAGCAGAAGAAGTTACTAAAAGCTGGTCAGAGCCCAGCAAGCAGCATTGTTCCCTTTTGAACTCATCCCCCACATACAGCACAACAACCAACCATGTGGGTTGCCCCACCCTAGTGAATACCTAAGGTTTTACCCCTTACAATGTAACAGGCACCCTGAGACCAAAAAAAAAAAAAAAAAAAAAAAAAAAAAAAAAAAAAAAAAAAAAAAAAAAGGCCCAAATGAAAGAACAGCTCAAAGCTCCAGAAAAAAATACAACTAAGCAAGGAAGAGATAGCCAACCTATCATATACACAGTTCAAAACACTGGTAATCAGCTCACAAAAATGGTTGAGTATGGTCATGAAATAAAGAAATAAGTGAAGGTTATGAAAGTGAATTAAAGGAAAATGCACAGGGAACCAACAGTGACAGGAAGGAAACTGGGACTCAAATCAACCATTTGGAACAGAAGGAAGAAATAAACATTCAGCAAGAACAGGATGAAGAAAAAAAGAATTCAGAAAAATGAAAAAAAGGTTAGGAACCTCCAGGAGGTTCTGACATTTGAATGTTCTGACATTCAAATCATAGGGGTGCTAGAAAGAGAAGAAGAAGAGCAAAAAATGGAAAGTTTATTTGAAAACATAATGAAGGAGAATTTTCCTAATCTGGCGAAGGAAATAGATTTCCAGGAAGTCCAGGGAGATCAGAGAACCTCCCAAAAGTTGGATCCAATGGAGCACACACCAAGGCAATCATAATTACATTACACAAGATTAAAGATAATGAGAGGATCTTTTTTAAATTTTATTTTAATTGTTGTTCAAGTAGTTTTCTGTCTTTTACTCCCATCCCAGTCCACCACCCCAGTGCTCCCCACCTCCCTCCCTTTTCCACCCCCCTTAGTTTTTGTCCATGTGTCCTTTATACTTGTTCCTGTAATCCCTTCCCTTTTTCCCCTGAAATTCCCTCTCCTCTCCCCTCTGGTTACCAGGCAGTGAAAGACAAATACCATATGATCTCACCTTTAACAGGAACCTAAGCAACAAAACAAATGAGCAAGCAAAATATAACCAAAGACACTGAAATAGAAAACGGGATGACAGTATCCAGAAGTAATGAGAGAATCTTAAAAGCAGCAAGAGAAAAAAAGACAGTTACCTACAAAGGAGTTCCCATAAGACCATCAGCTGATTTCTCAAAAGAAACCTTACAGGCAAGAAGGGGCTGGAAAGAAGTATTCAAAGTTCTGAAAGGCAAGGACCTACATCCAAAAGTATTCTACCCGGCAAAGCTATCATTTAGAATGGAAGGGAAGATAAAGTGCTTCCCAGAAAAGGTCAAGTTAAAGGAGTTCATTATCACCAAGCCCTTGTTATATGAAATGTTAATGGGACTTATCTAAGAAAAAGAAGATCAAAACTATGAACAGTAAAATGATAAAAAAAAAAAAACACCTCACAACCATTAACAACTGAAGCTAAAAAACAAAAGCCAACTAAGCAAACAACTGGAAGAGGAACAGAATTACAGAAATGGAGATCACATGGAGGGTTATGAGTGGGGAGGGGACAGAGGGAGAAGCTGAGAAAAGGTACAGGGATTAAGAAGCATAAATAGTAGGTACAAAATAAACAGGGGAAGGTTAAGAATAGTATAGAAAATGGAGAAGCCAAAGAACTTATATGTATAACCCATGGACATGAACTAAGGGGTTGGGGCAAGGAATGCTGGTGGGAGAGAGGTGAAGGGCGGAGGGGTATAAAGGGAAGAAAAATGGGACAATTATAATAGCATAATCAATAAAGTGTACTTAAAAAAGATATCTGGAAGACTGTGAAAAGGAAAAATATGGGAAAAGATATTTACAACACATAACCCACAAACTCTAGCATCCCTGGTATACAAAGTGCTCCTACTAAATATTAATAAAAATGTGAGAACCCAATAGAAAATGGACAACCACATTGAACAGGCATTACATAGAACAGAAAATTCAAATAAACATAAACATATTTTAAATGTCCAAATTTATTATTAACTCAGGAAATGCAAACAAAAATCACAAACATACCATTACACCAGATTGTCAAAATTTTTGAACTTTGATAATACCAAGTGTTGGCTTCGATGTGAAACAAATGGGAATTTCATACACTGCTATAGGGAGTGTAAACCAAGAACAGGATATTAGAGAAGATAAAAATATAGGAGTCTTTTTGAACTCAAAGATTTGAAATGGACTTTATAAAAACTTTTAACTGAGATTAATGGATAAGGAGTTGGTCAGATCAAGCAATTCCAAGCAAAAAGAACACTTTGTATGTAGGCCTGAATTTCATCATAATGTACATAGGGCATTTGAGAAACTGAAAGATAGCCAGTGTGGTTGGAGGAGGAGCAAGTTTGGGCAGGGGGCAGGGTGGCAGGAATGGGCAGAACAGCACAGGAGTAGGCTGAAGAGGCAGGCAGGAATCATTCATGTTCTTTCAGACTACTCTAAGGATTTTTTATTATTATCCTGAGCCATCGGATGCTTGGACAAAGAAATAATGTTCTCAGATTTGCATTTTTCATAAAGATCACTCTGGTCGACACTAAAAAGATGGGCATGATGGGTTGAGTATATGTGTATATGCAAAAGTGGATACAGGAATATCACTTAGGAGCCTTTTACAACAATCCAGGTGGTTAGCAATGATATAGTCTTGGGGGAAGTAAACAGATGGAATAAAATCAATAGACCTTGGTGGTGGCTTAGATATGATGGTAAGAAAGCAGGGAAATGTAAAGGATGATTGTTGATGTTTGGGATCTGACTTACAAGATCAGTTGCATTGTGGTATCATGCATTCAGGAAACCATGCAAGAGCACAAGATTGAGTGTGATGTAGAGAGATATTATCAGTTTAATTTTACACATTTTGATTACGAGAGACTCATTTTGCCTCCAAGTAAACATGTAAAGTATGCATTTGATATGTAAATTTTGATCCAGTGGTTTACTGGAACCTGCACCCTCATGCTCTGCATGTCTTCCCAACTGTGCTCAGTATTGGCCATGGTGAGAATATTTACACCATGGAAAATAGCAAAGGCTACAATTCAGGGTGTTTTTTTTCCATTTGAAGAATCCTGTGTTAAACATTTACCTACATACCACTCTTTGGATCATAGAAGAGTATGGTATAGAGATAAAAAATATGGCAGTCTTCAGAAGGCAGCTGGAGGTTTTTAGCTGTGCTTCATTAAGCAGCAATTCATTTTTCGCACAGAGGTGAAAGTCTTAGCATGGAATTTGCTCATGCCATCCCAGTAAAACATTCTGCTGTTGACACATAAGTGGCTGCCAGACTTTTCAGACAGGTTAGGGTCCTTAAAGAAGTGGAAAAGAATTATTCGTCAAAGAAACCCAATTCTCCTCCTATTTTTGGCCTGAGCAGTGTGGCAAGGAATGTGAAAGCAGTGTTCCAGGTTTGTAAGCATGTTCCATTTACTGCCTTTGGGACTCTCTTGGGTGCTGTGTGGGACCTACACACCAGCACCAGGTGGCAGGCCTTGTGCACACCTAGCTCGACCTGACCTGACATTCGGACATGCAAGCAGACATGAGTAAAGAGCCCTGGCAACAGCTTAGTTGCCACCCAAGGAACTATATACCTCTAGGTAGCACACTGAAGCAGAGCTTGAGATAACACAGTGACCAAAGTATCTGAGATCCAGAACAAGATGTGTGGCTAATGTTCTTCAGAGAAGGGCACCCAGGGACTAACTGCAAACACAGTTTTGAGAGTGTCAGTGGTACTCTGTAGGAGGTATTGATACACTTCCAGAGACAATGGCTACACTGATGGTGACAGTAGCACTTTCTTCTGGTCTAGAACTTTATAGTTTGCCAAGCATTCTCACATAAAATTTCTCATTTTTTTTACAGCAGCTCTATGGAATTGAAAGCATAGGGTCATTAATTCCTTCTATTTTACAAATGAAGTTCAGCCTCTTTAAATTAACATGGACCACCCAGCAACACTGTGCTAGGACTGAGTAGAATTCACTCCAAAACGTATACTTGTACATACAGTGGAATATGTAATTCTATATGTAATTGTGTCTATTAGTGACAGTATATATTTTGCTTTCTAAAACATTTAAACAGACTGCTTTTCTATGAAGTCCCAAGAAGTATTCCAAGCAGTACCCAGCATAACTGTATTAACACATATACATAAAAATGTTTTTAAAACACTTTCTTCTTATGATAAAAGTAATACATGTGTTGATGTTATAACATTTTGAAAATCCATAATTAACATGCAAAACAAAAATATTTGGTATGTTAGAAACATTATTAAATATATAGGTTACTAAGATAGTGATTATCTTGAAAGTGCACTCACTTGAGCATACAATGAATGGCATTTTAAAATTAATATTTATGTGTATATGCTCATATGCACACATATTCAGTGTCTTGTCCTACAAATTGTTCAAATGCCCACCTTACATGGAATTCTAAAGGTAACTATGGAATTTTGACACACACACACACTGCTACAGTGGCCAGCATCTGGGATGCCCTGCGATTCTTGCCTCCTGGTTGGTATTCACTCTCTGTATAGTCCCCCGCCATACTGAGCAGGGCAACCCTATATAAGTAATAGCATATTCCAGAAACAACAATATATAATTCCTAAGGCTAGATAAGAAAAGACATTTTGGCTTCTTACTTCATCTCTTTAAGGTCACTCACTCTGAGGGAAACCAGTCACCATGTCTGAGGACACACACATAGCCCTGCAGACAGAGACCCATGGAGAGAAGCCCAGACCTCCTGTCAACAACCATGGGATGGGAATATATTAAAGCAGATCCTCAACTCCAATCTGAACTGCAACCTCACCGGAGACCCTGAGCTAGAACCTCCCAGCTAAGCTGTCCTGAACCCCTGATTCACAGAAACTGTGAATTAATACCCTTTTATCATTGCTTGAAGCAAGCAAATTTGGTGTAATTTATTACGCAGTGATACATAAGTAATATGCTGGCTTTGAACCAGGCAACTTAAGTCCAAGGTCTATTACTTACTGCATAAGTGGCCTTGGTAAACTCACATCATCTCTCATTCACAATTTTTTTAATTGAAGTGATAGTATCTACCTTAAAGCACTGCTTTAAAAAGTAAATGTGATCACCCTGGCTGGGTGGCTCAATTGGTTTGACTCTTGTCTTGTACTCCCAAAAAGGGCAGTTTCGATTCCCAGTCAGGGCACATATCTAGGCCGTGGCTTTAATCCTTGGTTGGGGCATGTACAAGAGGCAACTGGTTGAAGTTTCTCTCTCACAACAATGTTTCTCTCTCTCTCTTTCTCCCTTCCTCTGTCTCTAAAATCAATAAACATATCTTTGGGTGAGGATTTTTTAAAGGGGGGTGTAAATGTAATCATACAACATGGAAGTTCTTGGCACAAGGTCAGCATTCTTGGGGTGACTAATTCCCATTTACCCAGAATTTTTTTTTGTTTTAGCACTGAAAGTCTGGCATTTACAGAACTGCCTCAACCCCAGACAAATTGAGATAGTTAGTTAGTCATCCTAGTATTCACTGAAAATTTGTTGAAGCTGAAAGATATCAATGGTATACAGTTAAGAAAGGAAATCTAGAAGCATCAGGTGGACTAGCCCACACTCTATCCACCTACACATAGAGATTATGATTAACGTTGTATCACCATATCTGTGAGACCTAGATTCCCAGACTATGGAAGTAAAATCAGTTTTCATTTCTTAGAAGTTCTGTAGTGACCCCAGAGCTGTGCGGTCTGCTGTTTCCAACACTCTGATCTTACCAGGAAGACTCCACGTCTTCCCTTACCATTTTTTTCCTGAAGTTCAGATAAGGTGTGATCTACACCATCAAGACTAGTCTAGAATATTTCATTGCATTAGACAGAGAAGGTACTGAAAGGGAAATGCAACTCCATTGATGCTGAAAATGGCGACTCTGAAGCCAGTGATGGAAACTGACCTTAGAAGCCCTTACCAAGCAGGGTCCTGGGCCGACCCTGATTAGCCTCCAAGGAAGCCCCAATTATCTCCCAGCCTCCTCAGAGTCCACCACCCTGAAGGTCTCACTTTCTTCTGTTCTTCCTGGAGTTCTCACTTGTAACCTTCCTCGTAGTGTGCACATGTCCACGCATCCACCCCACAAAGCAGCTCCCTCTCACCATTTGAGTCTGTGCCAAGAAACTGCTCCCTCTGGGAAAATTCTCCCAACTCCCAGGGAGCTTCTTATGGCCCCCAGTACTTACATTGAGGTATCACATTACAAGTTATAACCCTTTTGCTTTTCTGTTTCTCTCACCCCACCCCACCCACAGTCTCAATCTGCTTCAGCACAAGGACTGTGTTTTGTTTACCTTTCTTTCTTCAGTTCCCACCACAGTGCCTAGCACACAATAGATATTCAATAAATGATGGTTGATTAAAGGCATAAATGCATGAATACATGCCTTTCATGCCACTTGGCTCGATTTTCCAAAGACTGATATCTAGGAAGCAGAGTAAAATGCTCCTTTTTACCCCTTAGGAGCCACAGCTTGCTGTAGCTAATGAGTCAACAAAGGGAGGAGGAAGCAAAACTTATCACTTACATAGTATGCCCAGAGGTGGGCACTGATTGACAACACCTTACTATCAAGGAGTGCCTGTCCTAAGGTAAGGCCTGGTAATCAGTCCAGAAGAACATCCTGCTCTCCATCTACACTGATTACTTAAGAAGTCAAGAATAAAATAAAGTGTTGAATGAGTTTTCTTTCTTTACAAAAACAAATGACACAGACCTGGACAGGCCCATTTGACAAACTCCAGTGCTTTGTGGATTCCCTATAATTGGGAGCTTCTGCCCTCAGCTACTGAATTACCCACCCACAGACAGAACCAAGGGAAGCCAGACAGTCTAGGTAATACACAAAAGAATGATTAGCAGACAGATCCTGAAGTAGATGGCTTTCTGGGCAAAGATGGGAAGCATGAGGTCAATGCTGTGAGTGAGCATGTGTGTTACTGTAGAGGCCTGTGGCTCCCTGCCAGAGGTGCTACTTCATGCATCACATCTCACTGGAGAAAAAAAAAAGAATGTCTTCCAGAAATCCCAGTCACCTCCACATCTGGTTTAGTGCTCTTTCCAGCAGCCTGAATAAAATGATGTGCTGCTTTCAAAATCAGGTCAAAGTAACAGAGAGGAAGGATGTTTTGACAAATAGACTTCACTCCATCTGGTAAGCAAGAGAAAAACATAAGTCAAGATAAACCCTTGTAAATGGAAGCAGCAATGAGTGCATAGCCCGCAGTATATCTGGGATGAGAAAAACATTGAATTTCAAGATCTAAGACAGTTTATCTGCTAAACTGGGAGAAAGAGAAACTGCATCTCATAAGCTTGTTCTACTAGGAATTTGCCATTATGTATCTGCTATTTGGGAGGTTGGTATCACATTGTATGTGGTTCTCCAAGAAAGTATAAAATATCAAGGCACATAAAGTGTCAGATTGAGTAGCTGCAGCCATCCCTGGTATAAAGGGAAGGAGTGAATATTAATATATGCTTTTACATATATTATTTAATGTAATCTTTGCAATAATGCTAAAAGAACAGTGTTATCACCCTTGCTTTGTGAATTAGATTAAGGACTTTAATCAAATGTATGCAGCTTAAGCAAACTTCAGAGCTGCAATCTGAACCTGAGGATCCAAGTCTGTGAGTTCCCATTTTTCTGGAGTGTACAGTACCACCTCTAGGCGATGACCATGGCATTTCCATCTTAGACCACTTTCTTTCCTAGTTCAGTGGAGATTCCAGTGGGTCTGTAGCCAGTCACAGTTACTCTGTTTCTCTTTTGCAATCGTACTTTCTATTATATTGGAACTTAGTATATTTGCCACAAGATGGAGTATCAAGGTAACTATATAAAACTCACACTCATGACTTTTTTAAATTTGAAAATCCAAATTCTCAATCTGTTTATGAGTCCTGTCTGGAATTAACCAGACAGAGTGATATCCTTACATTATAGAGTGGGTGCAGAGTTAAGGAGATGAATTGAATTTACAGTGGTTACCTTTTTTGCCAAGAAACTCATCCAACTGGGGTTGGAAAACCAATCCTCAAATGTCGGGTATTAATTGGATGCTTGGCCAAAGCCATTAGCCAATTAAGGTCCTTGGAGCAAGAGCATACTGTCATCCAGAGCCAGTGCTGATGGCTTGAAGCCAGGTCACACACCATTTCTCTCCCTCTGGTGCCACATCCATGACTTTGCCCATTGTCTCCAGTGACTTGAGTTTTCCTTCCTCAGTCTGCTGGCAAAATTAAGGGTCTTTTAAAGCTCTCCAGGGCCCAGCTGCCCATGAATATTAAAAAAGATGCCACAGGTTGAAACTTGTGGAAAGTTTGTGAAGTTTTAGTGAGGGTCTTGGAAGAGTTTGTGTCTTTCTGGAAAAAGAAAAGGGAAATGGTGAACCAAAAGGAGGAGGCATTCTGTAGGCCAGGAGATGGGTCAAAAGAACCTAGAAGACATGCCAGTTTCTCACCACCTGCCTCTCCAATATGAAAGGAAATACATAGTCTAATGTCCTTTTTCTATTACTATTTTCAGCATCATATTTACTAGTAATAAACATGTTGCCCATCACTTATTGGTAAGACACATAAACTGGAAGCTCTAGTAACCACTGGACTGAGACTGGAATCTAGACTCTGTCACTTTCTAATTACGATACCCTAGGCAGGGAACTTAAATTCTCAAACATCCATACTGATGACCTTAGGCTGCTAAAAGGTTAAGTATTTCATACTTAACACAGGGTATGTACTCAATAAATACTATTAACTACTATTTTTTTCTTATTTTTCCATATCTTCCCTAACTCAGTTGACAACTCTCCATATGAAAGAGTATAAAATTGGACATTAATTTGAGACCCAAATCAGGGTACTTTCTAAATTAGACCAGTGACATTTGTGTATGAGGGGACATGCAGACCAGGTTAAGCCCTAGAAGACTTTCTGGTGAACTTCATAGTGCAGATGCTTCACCTCATGTATAAGTGTAGTAGGTCTCTTTTGATATATGACAAGAAAAACAGAGAACTGAAACAACTACATTACAATTTTGGCCAAAGAGAGCATGTTCACTTGAAACAGTCCCATCATTGAGGAAAAAGTGAGGACTTCTTATGGATTAAATTATTTGGAAAATTACTTCATGTTCTCCAAGCATCTATACACAATGAAGTGACTTTTCTACAGCCACAATCTGTAAGGCAGCCCACTGATACACTAATGACCAGTTTATGGTAGACTGAACTACTGAGAAGATACTTACTAGCTCTCAGGGCTCTCTGGAGTTAGAAGTTGTCATCTGGCTGAGTGGTGTTTCTACATGGCAGTATTAGCACTATCTGACTGGCTGGAACAAAGCCAACTGGGATATTCAAAAATACAGAAAAATTTCATTACTTACCAACAGTTTCCCAAGATTTGGGACAGTTGGCTTTGTCCAAGAAAAATTTAGTGACTACTACAATGACAACTAATAGAGAAGCCTTAGAGTTCTTTACTTCCAAGCCAGACATGAAGGATGTTATGGGGAAGAAAAAAAAATCATGCCTGGCCATCCACCTATGCTCCTTCACTTCCTGCCTTCTTCATTAAATATCCTTGTCACGTTCATATTTCTTGATGTTGTTTCCATCCCCACATCTTCCCTGATGATACAAGCATCTGTCCAACATGTATTCCTATTGATTTTGTTCAATATAAGGGAAATAAGTGGGCATGAGGGGACTGGGTTAGGACTGCACATTGGCAAAATACATTTTTGCTGATAATTGTCAAGGATTTACTTACAAACCAATTTTTTTAGCATGGTTAGGTTGAACCATATGCCAAGACTAAAGATCTTAACAGAAAAATATGGGAAATCCTCTTTAAAGCAAACAGACTCATTGAAACAGATTGCAAACTATAAAACAAACCACAGGGGATGAGTAAAGCATGCTCCTGGGCAAAAGGCTCTCCAACTTCTTCCTGCCATGAACAGCCTCACCCCATGGGTGTCCAGTCCTGCTGCAGTGTCAGTATCTTTCCAATACCTGCTTCGCCCCAACAGATACTGTTAGATGAGCACTACTGTCCATGTCTACTCTGCCCATTACTAAATATAGTCACTGTGGCATCTTGGTCTAATTCCCAGATACCTAGGGCAGGATGCAAACTCTTGCTTGAGAGGGCACTAATTCAGAGGACCCAAAACTTACAACCACCTAGAGAACATTATGCTAAATGAAAGAAGCCCATCAGAGAAAGGCTAATATCATATGATTTCATTCATATGTGGAATCTAATTAACAAACTGAACTAACAAAGAAAATGGGAACAGGCTCATAGATGGAGAACAGGATGACAATTGGTGGGGGGAAGTTAGATGGTGGGGAGATCAAGCAAAAAGGAAAAAGGACTCATGGACATGGACAACAGTGTAGTGATTGCTGGGAGGAGGGGACATTTAATGGGACTAAATGGTAATGGAAAAATACAGTAAAGATTAAATTGAAAAACTTACACCCATAATTTTTAAGAACTGCATTTTTAAAATGTGCTGCATTTGTAGGTTGAAAACTCATGGATTCCTTTAATAGCATAGAAATAACACTAATAAAAATTACCTAAAGAAATAATAAAAGTGGCTGTTACTTAGTTGCCTCCATTGCTATCAACATTCATGAGTGAGGTACTCAAAACACAAAATCAGTCAGATGCCTGTTTAGTGCTACCTGTTCAGAGCACCAAAAAGTCAGGCTAGAGCTCTTAAGTCCCTCCTGCTAAGGGCACTGGCCTGGGTCCTAGGTGCCAAGATGGCAAAGGAAGTCAAAGGGGAATGAGAGTCATTTATAGTCACTATTACCAAACATGGGGTACTGAGAGCTTTATGTCCTTTTGTTCATTTTGTCCCATCAACAGCCCTATATAATAAGTACTTCTGTGCACATTTTACAGATGAGGATTCTAAGATTCAAAGAGACTCAAGAATAATTTGCCCCAATTCAACAGTTAGGATGTTGCAGGATTTGGGATGAGAATCAAAACCAGGACTGTATTACAAACTTCCCGCCTTAACCACTACATTAATGCATCTCAAACTTGAACAGTCATTTGAACTTCCTGAGGAATCTTGTCAAAATGCAGATTCTGATTCTTAGATCTTAGTGAAGTGTGAGGCTATGCATTTCTAACAAGCTCCCGGGTGATGTGAATGTTGCAGGTCGTGGATGCCACTCTGAGAAGTGAGATGCCTAATGATACTCCCTTGTCTATGTCTAAAGGGGGTTCCCACAAATGAGAGAGATTGGGGTACAAAGAAGGAAGAAGGAGGAATGAAGCAAACTTTCCTGATGCAAAATGTTGCCCCATGAACTAATGTATATATGACAGTTAAAAAACCCACAAAATCAATGACTTTCTCCCATGAAATCTCTCAGTTAGGAACTAAACTCAGGCTCTGTGTATCCATCTCATATATCTTTTGCTGAACACTTGGGTCTCAACAAACAGTCTGGCCCAATTTTGCATTTCATGAAATCAGCCTCTAGGAATAAGAACTGGCTAAATTCCTTCTCCCTGGATGAACCCTAAGGACACAGTAATAGTCAAAGTTGAGTAAGCCTGAAAGCTTGCAAATGTCCTGCCACATGCACTGTGAAAATGTGAAAGCTGCTTCCCTTTAGGGTCATCCCAAATTCATTCAAGGTCACACAAGACTGGCCTTTCACCTGAGCGTGGTGCCCTCTTAATGGCACTTATATCCTCATAGAGCTTTTTAGGGCTTGTCATGGAAGATGAGTTGCATTTGTACTAAGAGCCCCTGGGGTAATTCCTGAGAGTGAGGTTAGGACTCGAGGGACACTAAGGAGACATCTGCTGGCACCTGAAGCACCAGCTCACACACAAGACTGGAAGTAACCTAGGAACCTGATCAGGGCATATCCTGCTCCTTCTGGCCTCCTTGACATGTTGTGGCTCCCTCTCTCTGTTCCCCACACCCAGAGAGCAGAACTGGGATGTGCCCAGCACTGACCTACTTCCTCATTCTTGGCATGAGCTCATTCTTCCTGGAGAAAACATGCAGTGCTATGAGCATCCCTAAAGAGTATGGTGAGGGCTGGGCAAGAAACAGAATGTATTTTCATCCTGACTTTCCTAAGTCTATGCTGGAAATTTTAGTGGGTGATTCTTCCATGAACTTGTCATCCATTGATCTAGTCATTCAATAAATACTTAATGAGTACCTACTATGTACTAGACAGTATGCTAGAGATGAATGTAATGGAGTCCCTGAGCTTGAAGAACTTAGAGTCTAAAGGTAGAGACTGGCAAACAAATAAATAATGATGATAGATATCATGCCCCTAAATTACCTCCAATCCTGTGTGCAAGGCCAGGGTAGCAGATGCTGTAATAGAGGCTTGTTTAGGTGTGGGAGGGAACAAGAGAGGAGAGTTCCTACATTCACTGAGTACCTACTATATGCCATGTACTTTAAAAGATTCCTTCAGTGTTTCCCGATCTTTTTCACATCACCACTCATCGAACAAGTGAGAATAGTCCTGTGACATACTCAGGTGAACTCAGGAGGCTACTCTGAGCTGGAGGCCAACTGGCCAGGCTCCAGTCCTCTATCGACTGGCTGCAGGGAACCACATCTCAGCACCACCTAATCCATTTTCAGGTGCTTCACTGTGCTGTAGAGCCAGGCAAGATTGCACTGAAATATACCACTGAAACCTCACAACCATACAAATGGGGAAAGTAAGACCCAGTGAGTTTAAGTAACTTGTTCAAGGTGTTACAAAGATCATAAAAGCTGAGACTGAGATTTGAACGCAGGCCAGTCTTATTCCAAATCAATGGGGCTTTCCTTTTGGTACAATACTGCCTCCAGTTCTACCCTGAAGAAACACTTCAATGAGGAGTGGACCTCAGGAAAATAGATCTTAAGGAATGAGTAGTTGTTTGAGGAGAAGGGAAGAGAAAAAATTTCCAAGCATAGAAAACAGCAGGTGCAAACACACAGGAATGTGAAATACATTTTTCCATATCCCAAATTAATAACTATATAATAGTATTCATTCACATGTGATGGGAATAAAAACAAATTCATTATCATAGCACAGTTTCCCTTCTCATCTTTTAAATAGAAAGGGCACTTTGCTCAAGTGAATTAGATTTCTAGATCTGCTCCACTGATCAGCTTAGGAGATGGTGAGGAGAATGTCAGATGCAGAAAACAGGCCTAGTTCAGTCACTAAGGAAAAATGAGATGAGGTGGAAGTAGGGAGAAGAGCTGAATCAGTACTATGGGAAGGGGACAGAGAGAGCAGAGGAAGAGTGATAGTGGGGAAAAAATGAACCGGATGTGAGGCACTGAGAAAGAGAAGCAGCCAGAGAGACTTTAGGAAAGAGACAGGGAAAAGGCAACTCGGAAGAGACTTCAGCCAAAGCCCAACGTAGCTCCCATGCCTTTAGGGCTCCATGCATGTTTCTCTGAGCTATGTCACCATGTCAAGAATGGCCTGGAGGCAACTTGATATATTTGGGTTTTACATTTGATCTAAAAGTATACTCTAGGGACCCTACTGCGTCCAAATGGTATGCTGAGCAGTGAGAAGACAGTGAAGAAAAGCACACAGCCCTGCTATCCTGTGCTCGCAGTCAATTGAAGCAGACAGGCAGCAAATGACCTTATGATGGGGCAAGACATTTCAGGTGCAGGGCCAGCACATGCAATCATCCTTGGCTTCTTTTTTTTAAAATATACCTCTGTACATTATGTTTATTTAGGCAACATTGGTTAATAATATTATATAAGTTTTGGGTGTAAAACTTTATAATATATTTACAATAGCCAAGTGCTGGAAACAGCCTAAGTACCCATCAGTAAATGAGTGGACCAAAAACCTGTAGTACATTTACATGATGGAAATCTATGCAGCAGAAAGAAAGGAGCTCTTACTCTTCATGACAGCATGGATGGAACTGGAGAGCATTATTCTAAGTGAAATAAGCCGGGCAGTGAAAGACAAATGCCATATGATCTCACCTATAAGTGGAACCTAATCAACAAAACAAACAAGCAGGCAAAATATAACCAGAGGTATTGAAATTAAGAACAAAATGACAGTAACCAGAAAGGTGTGTGTGTGTGCGCACGGGAAAGTAAGCGGGGAAAGAAGGGAAAGAGTCATCAAAGATGTATAAAGGACCCATAGACAAAGCCAAAGGTGGGTAGGATTGAGAGTGGGAGGTGAGTGTGGGTGGGATGGGGGAAAGTGGTAGTGGGAAAATAGAGACAACTAATTTTGAACATTAATTTTTAAAAAATATTTAAAAAAGAATTTCCATAGGGCTTTATTCAAAATAGCCAAAAATTGAAAATAACTCAAATTTCCATCAACAATAAGATGGGTAAACAAGCTTTAGTATATTTCTACTTGTCAATAAAAGGATGAATTAGTGTACTGATACATACAACAACAAAGCTGAATCTCACAAACATAACAATGAGAAAAGTGGACACAAAAGGGTATATAAAAATGAAGACCCTTTTGTTCAAATAAAGTCACATTCTCAGGTTCTAGGAGTTAGCACATGTACATATCCTTTTGAAGGATCACCATTTTAGCTCACTGTAAGCAGATAAATAATAGATTGGCTTCCATTTATATATTACATTTTATTAAATTCCACCCAGCATCCAATCTTATGTATTCTCTTCTCTTTGTGCATAACTATTATAACTTAAGTAATCGCGAGTTGCCAGCCTTAGATTTACCATATCATTTGGGTCATAAGTTCACAAAACTCTGTATTTTAAAAAAGATTATTGTCAAACTAGATGCCAGAATTTCTCATGAGATACTCTATAGTTCAAACTATGACTTCTTGGGCTATGTTTTTAGGACAGCCTTATAATAAAAATATGTTTTTTAGGACAGCCCTGCCTGGTGTGGCTCAGTGGGTTGAGTGCTGGCCTGTGAACCAAAGGATCACCAGATCAGTTCCCAGTCAGGGCACATGTCTGGGTTGTGGATCAGGTCCCTAGTATGGGGCCTGTGAAAGGTAACCAAACACATTGATGTTTCTCTGCCTCTCTTTCTCTTTCCCTTCCCCTCTGTCTAAAAATAAAAATAAATAAAATCCTTAAAAAATACTGTGTATTTCCCTTCGACCTTCCATAGGCTTAGTCACACAAAAGTCTATCACCTGTGAGCAGGCAAGGTTTTGGAACCTGATGGGTGGACATTAGCAAATACTTGCTTAAAATCTACCTTTCAGCCAATAAATAGTCACTGTGCCCACCACAAGTTACATAAGGCTTGACTATGGCAAAACAATTTTAATAATATCCCATTTTTTTTTCATCTTCTATTCCTCTTGCTGAAAGGACTGGAAAAAGGTAACTTTTGGGGGCCAGTGAAAAGGGAAGACTGGGATTTATTTCTTCTTAATTTCCAAAATGCAAACAACCAAAAGAAAACTTTTTATTTTCTTTGCATCCCAGATTGGTAAGGGTGGAAGTTTGTAGTGTGGTTGTCAATGAAAGTATATTAACTAGTGACCCATTTGGAAGAAGGCAGAATTCCCAGAAGAAAAGGCAGGGAATCAAAAGGGAAGGGGTTAGAGTAATTTTAGCAGGAAAATATTTAAATACACTGTAGATATAATAAATATATTTTCCACTTTAAACGATCAAACATCTCTCTTCATTTATAACATTTTGCTTTTCTTTGTTTCAGTGAAAATTCTGAGTCAGACTATAAAATACCTAATAGTGTGTTTTATTACCATAAGCTAACCATATTTCCATCAATGTGCTAAAAATAAAACATAGAGAAATTATTTTTTTAATTACTTGAAGCCCTAGATGGTGTGGCTCAGTGGATTGAGTACCAGCCTGTGAACATTGTCAGTTCAACTCTCAGTTGGACACATGCCTGGGTTGCAGGCAAGGTTCCAAGTTGTGGATATGTGAGAGGCAACTGACTGATGTTTCTTTCATACATTGGTGTTTCTTTCTCTCTCTTTTTCCCTCCCTTCCCCTCTTCCTAAAAATAAATAAATAAAATATTTTAAAATTAACTTCTGGATCAACCAATCTCTTTATTTAAAAAAATTAATTTAAGCCATCTTATAATTTCTCTTTGGCAACAGTAGAATAACACTTAGCATAACTATAAAGGTAAACACTCAGTAGCTACTCTCATTCAGGAGACTTTCTAACATCTAGCTTACTTCTGTTTCATAGGAAATGCTGCTTTACTTCATTTTTTACTTTACACAGATACTTTTGGCTTTTCGAATTCATTCCTGGATGTACACATTCAAAATGAATCTATCTAGATAGATGGTAGATAGATAAATTAGGTCTATAGATCTATCTATGTCTATATACCTATATATCTATATAGTCTATCTACCTCTATGTCTCTACATAGATAGAGACATAAATATGCATACATACATACATATATATCTTAGAGATATTGTGGGTTTGGTTCCATACCACTTCAATAGAGTGAATATTACAATAAAGAAAGCCATATGAATTTTTTCATTCCCCAGTGCATATAAAATTTATTTTTATGATTTACTGTAGTCCATTAAGTATACAAAAGCATTCTGACTGAAATAACCATGTTTATACCCTAATTAAAATATACATTACTGCTAAAAAATGCTAAAAATCATCTGAGCTTAGCAAGTCATAATTTCTTTGCTGGTGGAGTGTCCTGCCTCAGTGGTGATGGCTGCTGACTGATCAGGGTAGTTAATGGTTGCTGAAGGTTGAGGTGGCTATGCCAATTTCTTAAAATAAGACAACAGTGATGTTTGCTGCATCAATTAACTCTTTCTTCCACAAATTATTTTTCTGTAGCATTAATACTTTTTGATAGAATTTTACCCACAGAACTTCTTTCAAATTGCAGTGATTCCTCTGAAACCCTGCCACTGCTTTACCAACTAAGTTTATGTAATATCCTTTATCCTTTGTTGTCATTTAAACAGTCTTCACAGCATCTTACCAAGAGTAGATTCCATCTCAAAAAAAAAGTTTCCTTGCTCATCCATGAGATGCAACTCCTCCACCCTTACAGTTATTTTAATCCTCACCTGAGGATATGTTTTAGAGAGAGGAAGATAGAAGAGAGAGAGATAAACATCAATGTAGGAGAAACATCAATTGGTTTCCTCCTATCCACACCCCAACCAGGGGATCAAACTGCCACCTAGGCACATGCCCTGTCTGGGAACTGAAGCCTTTTGGTGCATGGGACGACTCTCTAACTAACTGGGGGCCAGAGTTCATTCCTTAAAATTTTATCATGAGTTTGCAGCAATTCAGTCACATCTTTAGGCTCCACATCTAATTCTAACTGTCCTGTTGTTTCAACCACATTTGCAGTTACTTCTATTTAAATTTTGAATTATTCAAAATCATCCCGGAGGGTTAGAATCAACTTCTTCTATTAATGTTGATATTTTTTACACCTTACCATGAGTTATGGGTGTTAATGACATCTAGAATAGTGAATCCTTTCCACAAGGTATTCAATTTATTTTTCCCAGATCCATCAGTGGAATCACTATCCATGGCAGCTATTGCCTTACAAAATGTATCTCTTAAATAATAAGACTTCAAAGTCAAAATTACATAATCCATGGGAGGTAGAATGGATGTTGCATTAATAGGCATAGAAACACATTAATCTATTTATACATTTCCATCAGAGTTCCTGAGTGACCAGGTGCATTGTCAATGAGAAGTAATATTTTTAAAGAAATCTTTTTCTGAGCAGTTTGTCTCAAAAGTGGGCTTAAAATATTCAGTACAATGTTGTAAGGGGATGTGCTACTATTTAGGCTTTGTTGTTTCATTTACAAAGCACAAAAATGTAGATTTAGCATAATCCTTAAGGGCACACAGATTTTCAGAATGATAAACAAGCATTGCTTTCAACTGAAAGTCACCAGCTGCACTAACTCCTAACAAGAAAGTGAGACTGTCCTTAGAAAATTTTAAGTGGCATCAACTTCTCCTCTCTAGCTATAAGTCCTAAATGGCATCTTCTTTTAATATAAGGCTGTCTCATCTTCATAGAAAAAAATGTTGTTAGTGTAGTAATCTCCAATTAGGTAGATCTTCTTTTTTATTATATTTTATTGATTACACTATTAGAGTAGTCCCATTTTCCTCAATTAGCCCCCTCCACCTCACCCCATACACTCCCTCAAACAATCCCCCACCCAGCACCCTGAAATCATCAGGCAGTCCCCACCTCCATTGTTGATATCCATGGGAAATGCATATACATTCTTCGGCTACTCCATTTCCTATGCTGTACTTTGCATCCCCACGACTGTACTGTAATTACCTTTCTGTACTTCTTAATCCCCTCACTTCTTCACCCATTCTCCCATACACCATTCCCATCTGGAAACCATCAAAATATTCTCCATGTCCATGATTCTGTCTCTGTTCTTCCTGTTTGCTCAGTTTGTTTTTTAGATTCAATTATTGATGAGTATGTATTTATTGCCATTATATTGTTTATAGTTTTGATCTTCTTTTACGTCAATAAGTCCCTTTAACATTTCACATAATAACGGTTTGGTGATGATGAACTTCTTTAGTTTTTTCTTGCCTTGGAAGTTCTTTATCTGCCCTGTGACTCTAAATGATAGTTTTGCTGGGTAGAACAATCTTGGTTGTAAGTCCCTGTTTTGCTTTTCTTTTTTTTTTAATTATTTTATTATTGTTCAGGTACAATTGTCTGCATTTACCCCCCACCACTCCTTCCCACCCCAGCCATCCCCACCTCCCTACCCTGTTTCCACCACCCCTTGGTTTTGTCCATGTGTCCTTAATAGTTGTTCCTGAAACCGCCCCCCTCATTATCCTCTCCCACCTCCCCTCTGGTTACTGTCAGATTGTTCTTAATTTCAATGTCTCTCATTATATTTTGCTTTCCTTGTTTGTTTTGTTGATTGGATTCCACTTAAAGGTGAGGTCATATGGTATTTGTCCCCCACTGCCTGGTTTATTTCACTTAGCATAATGCTCTTCCAGTTCCATCCATGCTGATGCAAAGGGTAGGAGCTCCTTTTTTCTTTCTGTTGTGTAGTATTCCATTGTGTAAATGTACCATAGTTTTTTGATCCATTCATTTACTGATGGGCATTTAGGTTGCTTCCAGCACTTGGCTATTGTAAATTGTGCTGCCATAAACATTGGGGTGTGTAGGTTCTTTTGAATTGGTGTTTCAGCATTTTTAGGAAATAATCCCAGCAGTGGAATTGCTGGCTCAAAGGCAGTTCCATTTTTAGTTTTCTGAGGGAATTCCATACTGTTTTCCACAGTGACTGGACCAGTCTGAATTCCCACCAACAGTGCACTAGAGTTCCCTTTTCTCCACATATTCTTCAACACTTTTTTGTTGATTTGTTTATGATGGCCATTCTCAGTGGTATAAAGTGGTATCTCATGCCAATTCCTTCTAGCCTGCAAAGTTTCTTTTGAGAAATCAGCTGACAGTCTTATGGGAATTCCCCTGTAGGTAACTAACTGCTTTTCTCTTGCTGCTTTTAAGATTCTCTCCTTATCTTTAATATTTGGCATTTTAATTATGATGTGTCTTGGAGGGGGTCCCTTTGCATCCATCTTGTATGGGATTCTCTGTGCTTCCTGGATTTGCATGTTTATTTCTTTAACCAAACCAGAGAAGTTTCCTTTCATCATTTTTTCAAATATATTCCCAAATTCTTGCTCTTTCCCTTCTCTTTCTGGCAACCCTATGATATGAATGTCGGAATGTTTGAAGATGCCCCAGAGGCTGCTTACACTATCCTCATTTTTTTTTTGGATTCTATCTTCTTCCTGTTCTGATTGGTTATTTTTTTATTCCTTATGTTCTAAATCATTTATTTGATCCTCAGCTTTATCCTTTCTATTGGTGCATCCCTGTAAATTTGTCTTTATTTCAATTAGTATATCCATTGTTTCTGACTGGGTCTTTTTTATGCTGTTGAGGTCCTCACTAAGTTCACTGAGCATCCTTATAACAAGTACTTGGAACTCTGCATCTGATAGATTGCTTATCTCCATTTTGTTTAGGTTTTTTTCTGGAGTTTTGATCTGTTCTTTCACTTGGGCCATGTTTCTTTGTCTCCTCATTTTGGCAGCCTCCCTCTATTTGTTTCTTTGTATTAGGTAGAATTGCTTTGACTCTGTTTATTGATAGTGTGGCCTAGTGTAGTAGGTATCCTACAGTGTCCAGTGGCACAATTTCCCCTTTCACCCAAGCTAGGTACTTGAGGTCCTTCCTTTGTGTGAACCGAGTACACCCTCCTCTTGTAGTTGAGTCTTGGTTGCTGTTGGAAGATCAGTGGGAGGTATTTATCCAGGTCAGTCAGCTGCAAAGATTGGTTATAACCACTGATCACCATCCTCTGCTCTCCGTGGAGGATCAGCTGTGCAGGGGCAGGGAGGTGGTGCTCCAACATGGTCTGTAGCTGTCAACCCTGGGGTTTCCCGGATGATGCAGGCCAAGGTCAGTCTCAACCTGTATTTTTCCCAAGGCCACCCTGCCTGAGCTATAAAGCAGTCTCTAATGGCTGCTACTTGTGCTGGGCTTGGAGAATCCTAGGCAAAGCCAAGCTGTGAATCTAAGCTGGCTGCTGCTCATGCCAGGCCTGGGGCTACTTTATAAGAGGTATGGCAGTAGGGGTTCACTGTTGAGGTTGGCTGTTGTTTGTTTGAGAGGATTTAGGAAGTTGTGGAGCATAAGCCAAGACCAGACATTCATATGAAAAAGAAGCTTGGGTGGTCCCATTAGTCAGGTGGGATAGAGTCTCAAGCAATCTCCACTGAAGGACAGACAGTGTTGGCCAGGTTGGTGGAGTCTCAGATATAGAACTGCTTCAGGCTCTGAGGCTCTGTTGGTGAAGGACTCAGAAAAAGGACAGTGGCCTCTGCCTGCCTCCCTGTCTGGGAGAAAGCTGTCCCCCAGCTCCCACCTTGATCCCAGACACTTCAGTTCCTCCTCATATGCCACTGTTGCCTTTATATATTTTTTGGAGGTTGAGGGGTTGTGCAGATATGGATGATGATGTGAGATGATTAAGAATTACAAATAAGTAGTTACAGAATAGCTATGGGGATGTAAAGTACAGTGTAGGAAATGGAGAAGGCAAGAACGTATACTCATGACCCATGGACATGAACAATGTTGTAGGGATTGCCTAAAGGAATGGGAGGTACTGGGTGGAGGAAGGCTAAGGGGGGGAAATTGTGGCAACTGTAATAGCATAATCAATGAAATATAATTTTAAAAAGAAAATTTATTGTTTAGAACTTTGTATTATAAAAAACAACTTTAAGTATACACAAAAGTAGAAATGATAATATAATGAATCTCTGGAATAGAGTTTGGTTTAAGGAAACATTGGGGCTGGTTTGATTTTCTGTCTAGACCACTAAGACTTTCTCCATCTAAGCAATAAGGTTTTTGTTTGTTTGTTTGTTTGTTTGTTTGTTTGCTGTCTTATCATCTGTGTGCTTACCAGAGTAGCCCATTTTATTTCCTTCAAGAACATTTACTTTGCATTCACAATTCAAATAACTTGCACAAAAGGCCTAGTTTTAGTCTATCTTATACCTATCTTTCAATATGCCTTCCTCACTAAGCTTAATTATGTTTAGCCTTTAATTTAATATGAGAAATATGTGATTCTTCTTTTCACTTGTACACATATAGGCTATTGTAGGGTTGTTAACTGGCCTAATTTCAATATTGTTGTGTCAGGGAATAGGGAGTCCCAAGGAAAGGGAGAGACAGGTAGCAGCCATCCCACGGAGTAGTCAGAACACACATACACACACACAATGTTTATTGATTGAGTCAGAACATACAATATGTATTAAGTTTGTGGTCTTACATGGGCATGGTTCTTGGCACCCCAAAGTAATTACAATAGTAATATCAAAGACCGCTGATTGCAGATTATCCTAACATGTACAATAATAATAAAAATTCTGAAATATTGCAAGTATTACCCAAATGTGACAGAAAGACATGAAGTAATCAAATGCTGTTGGAAAAAAATGGCATCAACAGATTTGTTTGACACAATGTTGCCACAAAGTTTTAATTTGCAAAAAATGTAATATTTGTGAATGCAATGAAGCAAAGCACAATAAAACAAGGTATGCCTGTAAATATAGAACTTAGGTAGTTCTATATTTATTTATACACTTACTGACATAACCAAATTACATGATGAATTAAGAAAATGCTCCAAGTAAAAGTTACCTTTACTTCTATGAGTTTTTTTTTTCTGGACATTTCAGGCAGAGAAAATTTAATTCACTTAAATATTCATGTAAGTATCACCAACATTCTATATAAGTACCTAAACATTTATTTTATTTTTTCTTTGTGCTTCTTTAAAAGATTCTTTATTTTTTAAATAAGTATTATACTACAACATTTTTTTAATTAAATATTTCATTAATAGACCAGAATTATGTAGGAAATAAAATGAGCTAGGACTGGTGTTATTCACTTATACTTACAATTTAATACTAAATTTACTAAATTTATTAAATTTATTACATTTTCAGCTCCTATTATTAAAATGACATTATATCCTGTTCAACTTCCTGGACAAAAGAATAATCATCTCTTAAGAAGCATGAGGCCCAAGTGCAGAATGAATTCTAGTGCTTAGAATTAACTGCTTCTACTATTCAACAGAAATTAAAAGTATAATGTAAATGGTAAAGTTTTCAGCGAACAGCTGGAAAATATTGCCCTCCTGATAAAAGTTATCTTAATTGTAAAATAATTCCCAAGCCAGGATATCATCATTTAAAATTTGCTTTTCTGTCCTCTGGGCAATATTTTCCTATTCTGTTTCTAACTAATAAAATTTACCTCAGTCATTTATTTAAAATTATTTTTGTCGGTTACCAAGCCAATAAAATATATAAAATCTATAATTAGCCCAAGAGATATGTGTTTTATAAACATTTATGGTAAATTTTCTGTGCATTTTATAGGTAGTATAACCAACAGTAAATCTCTAAACATCTAAAACAGCTTCTGCCCTACTTATTTTTTAGGATTTTTAAATTAGTACATGTTGTGATTCTTACTTTAAGTTATATTCCATTCATTCAGAAGGGCATTTATTGGGTGGCACATGCTATGTCAGATATGGGGCATAAATAAGATCTGATCAGGGAAGAAGGGCTGTGTTTCCTGATTTTGGAGAGAGTGCAGCTAATTGGATGCTGAAACACTGAGAAGGGTATATGAGGATATACTTGCCAGATTTTATTTTAATAGTATGTATATATATAATATATACACACATATGTATATGTGTGTATATGCATACATACATATATACATATACATACATACATATATATATATATATATATATATATATATATATATGGCCTTACCCAAGGACATGTTCATTGATTTTTAAAGAGAAGAAAAGGGAGAGAGAAAAAGATGGAAAGCAACATTGGTGTGAGAGAGAAACCTCAACCATTGGTTACCTCTTGCACTTGCCCTGACAGGGACCAAACTCCACAACCCAGACATGTGCCCTGACCCAGAATTGAACCCACAAACTTTTGGTTTACCAGACAACTGTGCAACCAACTAAGCCACAGTGGCTGCAGCTACTTTAACAGTAATTTTAAATAGAACTTTACCAGGGATTTCACAAGCCAATTCCCAACACTAAAAGAAAATAATAATAATAATAATAATAATAATAATAATAATAATACAATTTGAAAAATATCATGGAGAACAGTACAATCTATGGAACAGAATGAGGTGATGTCTACAATAGACCAAATAAAAAGGAGGTGGACCATTAGCAGCCTACCTTTCATGATATGGATACGCAGCCAAACGTCTCAGGCCAGGTCTCAGAGTGGCTTTCTGTGCTGAAGAATGTAGTCAGCATTGCTTAGTGTTAGTTAGATGCAGATGAATATATTAATATGTAAATACAGTTGATTCTTCTTATTTTCAGTACACCTAATTAGCCAGTACTGAACCCATGTGCACAGGGTAAGGCAAGGGTGTGTTCCTCCACGCCTCTGGTCATAATATTTTTGTCAATGGGTCAACACATAACCTTGTTTTATGTGCGTTTCTGTTTAAAGACATCTTCTTTAACAAATAGTGCTAATTATTGATTAATTAACATTGAGTTCTGAGCTGACAGCACTATAACTCATGCCTGAATGAAGTTCATTTAACACATGTATTTTCTCCTTGAGGTACATCAAAGCCTTCTTGCCCTTAGGAACAGTAGAGAGCGCTCTGTGTGGGGCCATTTTAAACAGCAAAATTACCACCAAAAAATGCAAAAATGAAGCACTAAATAGACCATGAGAAGGACACTTGTTCACAGTGTGAGAGCTGAACCAAGGAAGCAGAGTGTCTCTTGCTCAATCTCAACTGGGCCATGTGTATCAAGGTAACTCAGTTTTTGTTGCTTATACAAGTCCATGAATGACCATAAAAGCCCTGTAAGTGTTGATTTGGGAATTACAAATAAATTTTACCATGTAGGCAAATTCATGAATACAGAATAACAAACAAAAAGGATCAATTGTATATGAATAAGACTATCAAGGCATTTAAAAAAATTTTATCATGAGAATGTTGAAACATGCACAACAGTAGAGAGAACATTAACTTTTTTCTATATGAATCTCTGTGTTCAAAATTGCCTCTGTGATCTACATAGGTGAGATGAACTTTGTGCTTGCGCTTTTCAGATAACAAAAAGACTAGCACGTAGCATATCTGGCTGATATGCCTCTGACATGCTGTTTGCACAGTTGAGTTCTTTGAGAATCAGTAATGAACAGAAGCTGTTCTGCACATGTCATAATGAGCAAACAGGAGTGATGATAAAGGAGAACTGGTTGTGACATAAATGTATTTTCAAAATAAGCCTTTTGTTTGGGAAAAACAGGAGTTAGTGGGTGAAAAGTTTATGTATCAATTATATGTGAATTATATTTCACTTCAGTTAGATTCCTAAATGAACCTAAAATTAACAGCGTCTAGCAGCTGATGATGAAGCAGCAACTATCCATGTGTGAACAGCATTTTGGTGAACTCTAGATAATCTAACATACTGTGGAAAACTGACCCAAAAAAGCTGGCCCAAGTTACTGTCCTGGTTGGCAGTATCAGGTGTGAACCCAAGTATGGACTAGATGGATGCAAAATTGTTACTTTAAGAAATGTATAATTTAAAACAGATACCTCTTTACCCATGAGCTCACAGTGCCAACTGCTGAAACTAAAAAATTAATAATAATAATAATAATGAAATGATGGTAAGAAAAAAAAGAAATCCTACCATAAAATCTCAGAGGAACAGTCCTATTTTCAGTTTCACTTTCCTGGAATGAATGCAGACATTGAAACATCTGCCACATGCATGTGAATTCAGGCCCTGAATATGTACCTTAGCAGACTTTCAGAGACTAGCACATCCTTAACCAAAGACCATTTGGATTACCTTGTCCTCTTCTGTGCCTGACATTCTCCATAGCAAGGAAACGTATCACATATCATATCATTTGCTCTAAACCAATTTTTCCAAGTGCCATGAGTATCACTTCCCTATGTCTGGAACATAACAGGCATGAAGAGTTTGCCAACAGTAATTCACACTCAGGCTGCTAGTCACTGCCTAGACAAGGCTGTCTTGACAACCAATACCTATTTTCCTGACATATCAATCTGCGTAATGAGATGTTGATGTCCTGTCATGTGGATAGATGTTTGAGTTGGATGCAAGAGAGAAATGTTTGTATGTAGCCTCAATTATCTACCCCTGACTAGTCACGAAAGACAGAAGTAATTGAGGATGGTTTTGTGGAGGAAAAATAAATAAAACTTAGGAAACCAGGAACAACACAGGAGACTGGCCACATGTTAAAATCATGTTAAAATATGTCTCTCTGAGGCACCAGGATGGGGCATGGGTGGTGAGGATGTTAGCAAGAAGTAGGCCAGGATCAAATGGGGGTGGCTAGCTTTGTCCATGTTCAGCCTGTGCCGGCACACTCCCTGGACCATTCCACCTATCTTCATTTTTCTGCAGTTGATGTTTGCCTGAAGCAAGATGTTCCTAAAATGTTATGATCCAAGAATATCTTTTATTTACATTATGATAGTCAATGCAGCCTTTATTTCTTAATTTACATAAGTAAAGACATCTTAAACTTCTCATTTTAAGCAAAAAGCAATATTCTATACTCTGATGAAAGATAGTAACTCTAAGGTAATTTTTGCCTGGTTAATTTCAATACAATGTGCACCTTCAGAGAATTAGTAATTTTGTTTCTAAAAGAAGTAATAGAAGAGAAGAACAGGCAGTGAGCCTGTGATGTCAGCAAGGAATTGGCTATCAAATTTAAATAATATTGTAAAGATTAAATGTCTTTTCTCAAAGGATCAGTAATAATTAGGTAGTGACAATTTACTAATGATACTTCAGTGATATTTTTATCTTTGTTTGGGAAACTGCAGTATCCAAAGAATTAATCCCTTATTTAAAATATTAATGTCACCATGGCCAGACAACTCAGTTGGTTAGAGCATTGTGCCTATGCATACAGCAAGGCTGTGAGTTCAATCCCTGGTCAGGGCACATACAAAAATCAACCAATGAATGCATAAATGAGTGGAACAACAGATCAATCTCTCTCTCTTCCCCCTTCCTCTCTCTCTACAATCAGTTAAATTTTTTAAAATTTTATACAAATAATTAATATCATCTACTTCAATTTTGGAAAAATTTTTCCCACCAAAATCAGATAGATATGTCTATTTATGTATAATTACTCAACATTGTTGATTCTGAAAAAACTTAGTGAAATAGTAGGCATTTTTTAACCCAAAGAGAAATATTCTCAGTATGTTTTCTCCCCCAACTTATTTCCTTGGCTTTCTGTATTCATTATTTCATAAACCAAAACAATATATATATCATATATTAATAGCACATCTGGGAGATCCAGTTGCCACTTTTTTGACTCTGTGTGCATGCGTGTGTTTGTATTAGAACCCTATTTACTCCATCAGCTATGTCCTACTGATTTCTTAACTCAACCATTCATATTAGAGATGTATATAGAGATATATATGTATATCATATGTGTATCCCATGTATTTTTGTCTTGTAGATAAAATCTAGGCTTTATCAATTTGATTTGCTTGCTCTGAAGGGTAATAGCCACCAGCTGGCTTATACTTCTCAGTCATTCCACTGACTAACATTAATGAGAAACCATTCATACTGGCTCTGTGTTTGAAAAGGGGATCAAGATACTATAATCTGAGTTCAATAGAGCATGACCAGAACATATGTATATGATCCAGAGTTCAGGAAGGGCATTTGGCCAGGAGAAGCATAGGCAAAAACATGGAGCTCTTTCTACCTGCTTTGGTACTTTTCTGGGCCTTCCTTCCCTCACTTTGACCATAGTTAGCATTCTTTTATAGAACCTACCAGCCTTATTCCAGCACAGCTGATTAAGAACCATGAGAGAACATATTCATTTCATCATTCCTTCATTTATACCTTTATTCAAGCAGTGCTCTGGAGGGCCTACTATATGTCAGACACCACAGTGAACAAAATAGACATAGACTTTGCCTTTATGACTATCACAACGCAGTAGTGGAGACAGATGTTGAACAAATATATAATCAATTAATTGGTAAACCATGATTGCAATAAGCACAGACACTAGGAAAATAATACATTGGACATCCTGTGGCTTTTTCCCATGCTAAATCCTAAAGCCCTCCTAGCACCTGAGATGCAAAATACTGTAAATTGCTATGGTACTGAAGAAATCATGGAAAAATACAGCAAAACTGGGAAACACTTACAACTGTTCTTTTTTTCACTACTTAAGGTCAAACTATGAAATTCTAGTCTTGTTCAGAACTCTGTCCTTTCACTTAATTAATTGGTAAAAATATTGTACATATCTATAGTGATTTAGAGTTTATTTATTTATTTTTTGTTTTTTTATTGTTGGTCAAATTCAGCTGTCTCTATTTTTTCCCACCACCACTCCTCCGCACCCAAGCCATCCCCACCACCCACCCTCAATTTTACACCCCTTTGTTGTTGTCCATATGTCTTATATACATGTTCCTGAAAACCCCCTCCCCACTTTCCCCCTTTACCACCTCCTACCTCCCCTCTGGTTACTGTCAGATTGTTCTTAATTTCAATGTCTCTCATCATATTTTGCTTTTGTTGATTAGGTTCCACTTATAGGTGAGATCATATGGTATTTGTGCCTCTCTGTCTGGCTTATTTCATTTAGGATAATGCTCTTCCAGATCCAGCCATGCTGTCACAAAGGATAAAAGCTCTTTCTTCCTTTTTGTTTTCCATTGTGTAAATGTACCATAATTTTTTGATCCATTCACTTACCGATGAGCATTTAGGTTGCTTCCAGCACTTGGCTATTATAAATTGTGCTGCTGTAAATATTGGGGTGTGTAGGTTCTTTGGAATTGGTATTTCAGGATTCTTAGGGAATAATCCCAGCAGTGGAATTGCTGGCTCAAAAGGCAGTCCCATTTTTAGTTTTCTGAGGGAATTCCATACTGTTTTCCACAGTGACTGCATCAGTCTGCATTCTCACCAGCAGTGCACTAGGGTTCCCTTTTTTCACATCTTCTCCAACACTTGGTGTTGGTTGATTTGTTTATGATGGTCATTCTGACCAATGTGTAGTGGTATCTCATTGTGGTTTTAATTTGCATCTCTCTGATGGCTAGTGATACTGAGATCTTTTCATATCTCTCTGAGCCCTTTGTATGTCCTCCTTGGAGAAATGTCTGTTCAAGTCTTTTGCCCATTTTTTAATTGGGTATTTGTTTACCTGGAGTGGAGTTGTGTGAGTTCTTTATATATTTTGGAGGTCAAACACTTGTCCAAGGTATCACTGACAAATATGCTTCCCATACAGTTGATTCTCTTTTCATTTTAATGATGTTTCCCTTAGCCATGCATAAGCATTTTATTTTGATGAGATCCCATTTGTTTATTCTTTCTTTTATGTCCCTTACTCTAGAGAACATATCAGTGAAAATATTGCTGCATGGAATATCTGAGATTTTCCTGCCTATGTTCTCTTCTAGGACTTTTATGGTACTACAACTTATATTTAAGTCTTTTATCCATCTTGAATTTATTTTTGTGTATGGTGTAAGTTGGTGATTGAATTTCATTTTTTTGCATGTAGATGTCTGGATCTCTGAACACCATTTGTGGAAGAGAATTTTTATCCCATTTATGCTTCTTCCCACTTTGTTGAATGGTAATGACCACAGAGACTTGGATTTATTATTGGGCTCTCCATTCTGTTCCATTGGTCTATGTGTCTGTTCTTATGCCAATACCATGCTGTTTTAATTACAGTGGTCTTGCAATATACTTTGTTATCAGGCACTGTGATCCTTACTACTTTGTAGTTCTTTCTCAAAATTGCTATAGCTATTCAGGATCTTTTATGGTTCAATATAAATCTTCGGAATGTTTGTTCTATATTTGTGAAATATGCCATAGGTACTTTAATAGGGATTGTGTTGAATCTGTTCATTGCTTTGGGCAGTATGGACATTTAAATGATGCTAATTATTCCAGTCCATGAACATGGTACATGCTTCCATTTGTTTGTGTCTTCCATAATTTCTTTCTTCAGTGTTGTGTAGTTTTCTGAGTAGAGGTATTTTAGCTCTTCGATTAGGCTGATTCTTAGGCACTTTATTTTTCTTGTTGCTATATCAAAAGATTTTTTCCTGATTTCTCCTTCTGATATTTCATTGTTGGTGTACAAAAATGACTTTGATTTCTGAATATTGACTTTGTATCCTGCTGTTTTGCCAAACTCACTTATTAGGTTCAAGTAACTTTTTGGTGGAGTCTATAGTATTTTCTATGTACACTATCATGTAATGGGTAAACAATGACAGTTTTGCTTTCTCCTTTCCAATTTGAATGCCTTTTATTTCTTCTTCTTGTGTGATTGCTGTGGCTAGAAATTCCAATATTATATTGAATAGAAGCAGTGAAAGTGGACATCCTTGTCTTGTTCCTGATCATAGTGGGAAAGCCTTTAGTTTTGGCCCATTGAGTATGGTGTTGGCTGTAGGTCTCTGGTATATGCCCTTTATTATGTTGAGGAATGCTCCCTCTATTCCCACTTTGCTGATTGTTTTTATGATAAATGGGTACTGTATCTTATCAAATGCTTTCTCTGCATCTATTGATATGATCATGTGATTTTTGTCCTTGCTTTTTTTATGTGATTTATTACTTTTATTGATTTGCAAATATTGTAACATCTTTGCATCCCTTGGATGAATCCCACTTGATCATGGTGTATGATTATAACCATGTATTTGCATGTATTGCTAGATGTGGTTTGCCAATATTTTGTTGAAGATTTTAGCATCTATGTTCATCAGCAATATTGGCCATAGATTTTTATCTTTGTTGTGTCATCATCTGGTTTGGGGATTAGGATGATGCTGGCTTCATAGGAGCTTGGGAGTCTTCCACCTTCTTGGATTTTTTGGAAGAGTCTGAGAAGGATAGGGGTTAGCACCTCCTTAAATATTTTGTAAAATTCTCTTGTGAAACCATCTGGTCGAGGGCTTTTCTATGATAGGAGTTTTATTATTACAGCTTTAATTTCATGGGCTGTTATTGGTCTGTTCAGGTTTTCTGATTCTTCTTCATTCAGTTTTGGAAGATTATATTTTTCTAGAAATTTATCTATTTCACCTAGGTGTTCAAATTTCTTGGCATACAGTTCTTCACAGTAATTTCTTACAATCCTTTGTATTTCTGTGGCATTCGTTGTAATCTCTCCTCTTTCATTTCTGATTGTGTTTATTTGGGTCTTCTCTCTTTTTTTCTTGATGAGCCTGCTTAAAGGCTTGTTGATTTTGTTTATCTTTTCACAGAACAAGCTCCTGGATTTATTGATCCTTAGAATTGTTCTTTTAGTCTCTACGTCATTTAATTCTGCTCTGATCTTGGTTATTTCCTTCCTTCTATTTGCTCTAGGCTGTCTTTCTTTTTCTTCCTTGAGTTCTTGTAGGTGTAGGGTTAGGATGTTTATTTGAAATGTTTCTATTTTTTCTAGGTAGGCCTGTATTGCTATGAACTTCTCTTTCAGGACTACCTCTGCTGTGTCACATAGGTTTTAAACTATTGTGAGTTGATTTTCATTTGTTTCCAGAAACTTTTTGATTTCTTCCTCAATCTCATTCTTGACCCATTTATTGTTTAATAGCAATCTATTCAATCTCCATGACTTTGTGTGTTTTTTAGCTTTTTTCTTGAGGTTGGTTTCTAGTTTCAGTCCCTATTGGTCACAGAAAATGCTTGATATGACTTCAATTTTCTCAATTTTGTTGAGGCTTGTTTTGTGTCTTATCACATGGTCTTCCTTTGAAAGTGTTCCATGTGCATTTGAAAAGAACGTGTAATTTGCTTCTTTGGGATTAAGTGCTCTATGTATATCAGGTAAGTCCATTTGATCTAATGCATCTTTCAATGCCACAATATCCTGGTTGATATTTTCTTTGAAAGATGTATCCATTGTTGACAGTAAGGTGTTAAAATCCCCTACTATAATTGTATTGCTCTCAATATCTTTCTTGAAGTCCTCCAAGATTTTCCCTAGGTATTTGGGTGCTCATATGTTGGGTACATATATGTTTATAATGTTTATTTCTTATTGATGGATTCTTACCTTGAGTATTATGAAGTGTCCTTCTGGGTCTTTTTTTATGGCCCTTGATTTGAAGTCTCTTTTGTCTGATGTAAGTATTGCTACCCTGACTTTTTTTCCTATCCATTGTTTGGAAAAATTGTTTCCAGCCCTTCACTTTCAGTCTGTGTAGGTCTTTTGTCCTGAGGTGGGTCTCTTGTAGGCAACATATGTGTGCGTCATGCTTTCTTATCCATTAAGCTATTCTATGTGTTTTGAGCATGGAACATTTAATTCATTCACATTTAAGGTTATTATTGACAGATAATCATTAATTGTCATTTACTTCCTTCATATCTGTGCTCCTCTCTCTCATTGTTTTCCTTCTTTTTCTTAAAACAGTCCCTTAGCATCTCTTGCAGTGCTGGTTTGGTAGAGGTGTATTCTTTGAGTCTTGTTTGTCTGGGAAACTCCTTATTTGGCTTTCCGTTTTAATGGAGAGCCTTGCTGGATAGAGTAGTCTTGGTTGCAGGCCATTGTTGTTCATTACTTGGAGCATTTCTTATCATTCCCTTCTGGCTTGCAATGTTTCCATGGAGAAGATATCTGGTAGCCTTATCAGGGCTCCCTTGTATATTACTTCCTTTTTCTCCCTTGCTGCCTTTAAGGTTCCCTTTCTGTCTTGGAATTTTGCGATTTTAATTCTGATGTGTCTCGAAGTGGGCCTCCCTGGGTTTCTATTAATTGGGATCCTCTGTGCTTCCTGGATGTGTGTGACTTTTTCTCTCATCAGATTAGGGATGTTTTCTGTCTTTACTTTTTCAAACAGGTTTTCTATCTCTTGCTGTTCTTCTCCTTCTGGTATCCCTTTTATACAGATATTATTACATTTCATTTAGTCCTGCATTTCCCTTAACACCTCTTCAGTCTTTCTGAGTCTTTTTTCCTTTTCTTATTCTTTCTGGGTGTTTTTCCTTTCTACCATGTCTTGCAGTTGCTGATTTGATCCTCTGCTTCATATAGCCTGCTTTTGATTCTTTCTACTGTGTTCTTTAATTCAGTAATTGCATTCTTCATTTCCTCTGGTTCTTGTTGATTGTTTCTGTGACCTTTTTCATACTGATATAGTTTGCAGTAAGTTCCTTGTAGTTTCCCTTTTGATTTTGGTAATTCTCAGTGAACTCATTGGGCTTCTTTATTACCATTGCTTTGAACTCAATATCTGATAGTTGACTTGCCTCTATTTCACTTAGCATTCTTTCTGAGGCTTCCATCTTTTTTTTAATTGGGGCTTGTTTGTTTGTTATTTATCTTCCCATTGTTTGTGATACTCTTCTTGTTAGCCTCTGCTTCTCAGATTGATTTGTTCTGACTCCCTGAGTTTGTGGTGTGAACCTCTATGATAGGAAACCTGTGAGATTCACTTGTGCAGTATGATCTCCTGAACTTGCTCCTCTTGGAATGGCATTTATGTTGGCTCTCTGGATGTAATTAGGTTTTGATTGTAGTTGGGTTGTTTTTGGTGTGTCCTTGTCTCCAGTTGGATGACTGAGGGTTACTCTGCTCACCATGTCTTCTATGCTGTTGTGTATGTGTTGCCAGAAGAAAACCATGAAGCCCAGAGAACAAACCTATATCCACAAAAATATCTCCACTCCCCTGCAATTTCAGTAACAGAAAATTAATCAGTATTAATAAGGGTGTAAAGAGATTGAGACTATTACAAGAAAGGGAAGAATAATGTATAGTATAAATTCTAGTGACTTAATATGCACAAACTTGCTGGACAAACAATGAATGTAAAAAGCTATGCAAGAAATAAAATATCACCAATCATGGAGAAGACCACAGTGGATTTTGTCTTGGTAGCTTTTAGTATTTACCACTGTGTTTTCTTTCTGCCTCCACCTCTGGTGGTGTCAGATGTTGACCCATGTGACCTTAGGCAGTCTGGTCTGAGACTGCAAGAGATCTGCTATCTATGTTTGTCTCCTTCAGTTGTTAATCTAGTCACTTCACACTCAGCAGTCAGACTTAAGCCCCATAGGATGAGGCAGAATCCCTCCTGGTGTTGGGGCTATTGTTTCCACTCAGACTTCTGCTGCTCAGAGGGAAGTGGTCTGTCTGAGCAGAATGGCTGCTGTAGTGTGAGTAACAACTCACTGCTAGGATCCTGGCAGCTGCTCTCTTAGTATTCTCTGCCAAGCCTTCATCCCCAGTCTCTCCTCAAGCATCTTTAGTCCACTCTTCCCTGCCTTTGCCAGAGATCTACATCTGTGGCTGCGTGCTTATTATTAATCAAGTCACTCTGCACTCAGCAGTTAGGCTTGAGTAACACAGAGCCAGGCAGAGTCTCTCTTCAGGGTAGGGCTGTTGTTTCCCCTCATGAGTTGCTGCTCAGAGGAAAATGGTCTGCCTGAGGACAATGGCTGCCACCTTTTGGGGGGTGACTCAAAACCAGGATCCCTGCAACTACTCCCTCCACTCTATCCCCAAAGCTCCTGTCCCCAGTCTTTCCTCAGGCATCTCCAGCCCACTGTGCTCCCTCCTTTGCTGGAACCTTGGATAAGTGACAACAAATGAAAATTTGTGCGTCGGTCATTTAAACAGTTCTTTGCCTCTCTGGTGGAGAGCAGTACTACTGCTTTTTGCTGCTGATTGTTATCTGTGTACTTTTTGGTATCTGCTGTTCTAGGGTGGGGATCCTAATTCAGGGTTTAGACCCCATTCTTCTTTTGGGGATCCAACTGGCTGCCTAATTATCTCTCTGGTAATGCTGCCTGTGGTGCCCAGTCTACCCTTTCAAATCTCCACTGCATGTCTTATCAGGCAGGTTGTGTTGAAGCTGGTTCTTCTGTCTGTCCAAATCTATAGTGCTTCTCTCTCATGATTGTCTCAGTCATTTGTTCTGAGTATATTCTCCACAATTTAGTTGTAATTCCAGATGGGTCCTGGGAGGAGGCTAGTGTGGCTTCCACTCACTCCTCTGCCATCTTGCCACTCTAATTATTTTAGTTTTATCTTTATTTTTTATTGTTGTTCTATAACAGTTGTCCCAATTTTCCCCATTGTTCTCCCCTGCCCCACCCACTCCCCTACACCCACTCCCACAGTCAATCCCTACCCTGTTGTTCATGCCCATAGGTCATTTATACTTGTTCTTTAACTAGAACTTTCCCCTTCTTTCCTTCCTTATCTCCCTCCTCCTTCCCCTTTTGTCCCTGTCAGTTTGTTTCTTGTTTTCATGACTCTGGTTCTATTTTGCTCATTTGTTTGTTTTGTTCATTAGGTTCCTGTTATAGATGACATCATATGGCTTTGTTTTTCACCATCTGGTTGACTTCACTTAACATAATACTCTTCAGTTCCATTCATGTTGTTGTGAAAGGAAGAAATTCCTTCTTTTTCCTACTGCATAGTATTCCATTGTGTAAATGTAGCACAGCTTTTTGATCCACTCATTTACTGGTGGGCATGTAGGCTATTTCCAGCACTTGGCTATTTTAAATAACACTGCTATGAACATTGATTCTTCTGAATTACTTTATACACTAAGATTCTTAGAGTATAAAGCAGCAGATTAATGAATCCCAGCAGTGGAATTGCTGGCTCAAAAGGATGTTCCACTTTTAGTTTTCTGAAGAAATTCCATACTGTTTTCCACAGTGGCTGCACCAGTCTGCATTGCCACCAACAGTGTACTAGAGTTCCCTTTTCTTCACATCCTTGTGAGTATTTGCTTCTTGATTTGCTAATGATGGCCACTCTGACTGGTGAGAGATAGTATCTCATTGCGGGTTTTTTAAAATTATTTTATTGTCATTCAGTTACAGTTGTCTGCATTTACCCACCACCACTCCACCCTCACCCCAGCCAAACCCACCTTCCTCTTTTGTTTCCACCTCCCCGCTTAGTTTTGTCCATGTGTCCTTCAGAAAACCCTTCCCCCCATTATCTCCTCCCACCTCCCTTCTGGTTACTGTCAGATCATTCTTAATTTCAATGTCTCTGGTTATATTTTGCTTGCGTTATTCTTTTGTTGACTAGGCTCCTGTTAAAGGTGAGAGCATATGGTGTTTGTCCCTCACTGCCTGGCTTATTTCACTGGCTGATATTGTTCAGTGGATTGAGTGCTGGCCTGAGAACTGAAAGGTCATCATCATTGTGGTTTTAATTTTCATCTCTCTGAGGGCTAGCCATGTTGAGCACCCTTTCATATGCCTAAGGGGCCTTCATATGTCCTTGTTGGAGAAGTGTCTGTTCAGGTCATTTGCCCAATTTTTAATTGGATTTTTGTCTTCCTGGCATTGAGTCATATGAGTTCTTTATGTATTTTGGAGAACAAACCCTTGTCTGAGGTATCATTGGCAA
>PVKM010004503.1:0-19966 GCA_004027735.1 Carollia perspicillata
GTCCTTAATGGCTAAACATGCAAATATTGCTGCACTTACTGCTCATTAGTTTAGTTAAAGGAAGTGCCCTTTAATTATGCCTTTAAATAATGAACCTCTTCCATCACCTTGACAATCAGTGCATATTTAGAAGGAAGCAAGGCCTCATTATGAAACAGCTACTGCATCCCTTGGTTACTTAGAAGATGGTAGCTTTCTTGAGGCAAGAGAAATGGGAGTCTAAAGACAAACAAGCCTTGTGATTGCATTAAGTCCTCGTAGCTGTAGGTGCAAGAATGTCAGTTAGCCGGTGATGTATTATTGCACGTGAGGAAAAGAAGAGAAACTAGCATTTTTTGAGAGGCTATTGTATACCATTTCTAAATGCATTGATTTACATACATTAAGTCTAAACTGCACAGTTACTTTTGAAGTTATTTCTTAACTCCATTTTACAGATAGTGATATTGAGGCTCTAAAAGATTGAGTAATTTGCCTAAGGTGTTGGGCCAAGTCCACCATTCTCCAAAGCTTCATATCCTGTTCCATTATGTTTGTCTGGTTAGGAAGTGTTTATGTAGCTTCGCAGAACTGGGTACCCCAAGTCTTCACCATAGTCCTCTATCCATTGATCGCAACAGAAGCTCAAAGGAATAGTTTGCTTCCACACATTTCCTAGACGCAGGCAGACCAGACAATGCCTTGTATGCACCTATCTGCATAGCTCTGAAGAATAAAACAGAATGTGCCCTGGGCAGGCCCATCCTGACTCCGATGTCCTAGAGCGCGACAGAGGACAGCGCTAGAGCCGTCCCTGAGCTTGATTCCATGGCTCCCTGCCTTCTTCTCTTTGGTGGGTAGGTGGTAACTTCCCATGTGCTCAGAGGAACGACAGAATTCCTTCCTCTTCAACAGGAAAGTCTAATATCTGCCTTCTTAACATTGTATGAAATGTTAGATACCAAGTAGCCCTTGTCCTTTGTTCAGATTGCCTAGAGACGGAGGAGCTCGGTATGCACTTGCAACGTGGTCTGCTTTTGTTAACAGAACAACACACCTTCCCATCAAACGCAGCTTTGTCAGAAGGTTTCATTCCAGTCAGAAACACGGGGACAAGGAGGCTTTAGCTGTGTGGACACAAAGCAAAGAAAGACCCTTGTACCTCTTCTCTAGACTCAAATAAAGAATGATTTCATAATTGAGGTACAAATGTGAATGAGACTGGAATTACTTGAAGAACTATCTGATATGATCTACTTATATTTTTCATCTTTAAACATATGAGTAAAATGAGCTTTATAAGCCAAGGGTAAAAATATACCTTTAGGTTTTTTCCAGAATACTAAAAATATTCCTTTGCCATATCTAGCAAAAATATATCATATTAGGAATCAAAAATAATAAGCAAAGTAACATTCTTTAGTGGGCAGAGTACAGAGTCAGGCTGTGTCTACATTCTGCCCTATGAAATCAAGCTTCATACACTCACTCATTGATGACGAATCTTAATCAAGATTAACTTTAAAATAAACAAACTTATTTTCCATCACAGGAAAGTGAGAGGCATGCAGGGTTAGAAGTCCCTCAGATCTGAGTTTGCAGCTCAGCTCTGCCCCCCATTATCTTGTGGGACCTCAATTTACCACTCTGAGCCTCAGTTTCCTCATACGTGAAATGAGGATAATTGTAAACACCCTGGGGGTGGTTATGAGGTTTAAACAATATAATGAGTGTAAAGGGCATAGCAGCAGAACATTTAGCCTATGAAAGTATTTTATTGGGCCAGCACCACACATGCACAGGTAGGTAGGTAGGTAGGTGGGAAGGTAGGTAGGTAGATTATAGATGAACTGTAGATGAAATAATTGCTCTTCTGTTGCTGAATTCATTTAACACGGGACTTTTGTTTGTTTGTTTTGTTTTTGTTTAGCAGCTACTCCGCACCAGGCACTGGTTGGTGGGAGCTAGGCACACGGTGATGAACAGAACTCTGATAGCTCTCTGATCTTATTATCCAGGTTCTCATCATCAAGTATCAGTTGCACTAAAAGAAACGAGAGTTTCTTGAAGAAACAGCTGGTTTCAGTTTTGAGGCAGAAAATGAGCAAGATGAGCCTGTCTTCAGTTGCCTATTTGCAGGAAACCTAGGACAGAGCAGAATTTCAAACTGCACCTGAGTGTGCAGTGAACAGAATCCAGACTGGAACCTCTACAGGTCTGGGTCCTTCAACAAATAAATTATAAGGAAAAGAAAGCAATGAAGGAGGATTCTGTAGGTTCAAAAAGACTTAAAAACATAAGAAATTAGGTTTTCAATGGGAAAAAACAAACCACTGTGTCCAGGGATGCAGATTTGAGTGACAAACTGTGGAGCAGTGAAGACTGCAAAGGCTGGGAGAGCGGACCCTCCTGGGGCAGGTGGCTGCCCTGGGGCAGGGCCCAGGGCGGGCTTCCAGAGAGCTGGTGAACTTCCTTCTCGGCCTGCTCAGTGGCTCAAAGGATGTCTGCTCTGCAACAGTTCATCATGTTCTGTGCTTGTTGTTGTGGCTCTGTGCATCATGTCTTGTGTTACAGTTTTTGAAAAGTAACATAAAAAGGAAGAGGCGTGCATCGAGGGCTACTGTGTGCTGGAGACGTTGCCAGGTGCTGTGGCTCAGTCCTGGCCCTGAAGGAGCTTAGAATAGAATGGGAGAAAAGGGTTGTTAGAATACCATGATCGGGGCTAGGAGAAGGGGAAATACAGAAGGAAGCCTGGTGGGGAAGGGTCACCTACCAGCTCAATGGGTGGGTGGCCCATTCTGAGGATACGGGGCGGGGGGGCGGTACTGACTCTGTCTTGACTTGGAAGAGCTCCAATACTGGCTCAGTGGGGGATGCATGGAGATAAACTGCAAGCAGGCTGGGCACCTTGTAGCACATTTTTCACAGCTTTATCTCTGCGTCTCAGTTCATTTTTGCCGGGCATTGTCACCCTGTCACTCAGAAGTGTGGTAACTGGCTTTGGGAGGGTGTAAAACAACTCACCCTAGAGCAACTGGCCAGTAAAGAGAGGAGCTGAGAATTGAACCAAACCTACATTCTTTTGCTGGGGAAATAGAGGATCTAGGGTCCCTGACAGGTATAGGTGCGTCGTCCGTAGGAGCGGGCAGCCCAGGCCAGGAGTTAAAAAGGTTAGCAATAGAAAAGCCCAAGATTCTAAAAAATAATTTTTGCCAAGTCAAATGAAAAAGCTGATTTCGTTCTAATGAGAATACCAAGTATGGCAAGGGTGCATTACGTACATGCTGCTGGAAGCCAGCGTGAATTGTCACAGATGGCAGGGGGCACCTGAGACCTGGAGTCCCCATCCCCAGTGACAGACATGGCCTATGTTCAAATGCCCATGGAAGAGGAAGGACAGTGGTATGTGTGTTAAAACTGGAGGAAATAAAAGCCTCATGAGGGCAGAAGAAAGTGTGTGGAAGCGAGAGCACGGGCTTTAGACAGAAAGCTCAAGTTCGCATCTCACAATGGAGACTCCCTAGGTGGGATGTTACCCAACCCCTCCGAGCCCCCATGTGGCAGTGTATAAAATGGGCTATATGAACATTAGATAGTGTGCATAAAGCACCAGATTCATGCTAAATGATGACAAATTGCATCATTTTATCATTGTTGTTATTTTTCCTTTGTTTTGCTCATACTAAAGATCAGAATCTTGGCTTAACCAGTCCAAATCTCCTGGAGAATTCTGGATTCTGGTCTTTATGGAAACAAGAGGCTGTGCCCTCTGGCATACTTTTCTGTCAATGGCAGCCTGGCTTAGTGGCTACGTGCATAGATTTTTGAACCTGACTTCCTGGGTTTGAATCCCAGCTCTGCCACTACTGGCTGGGTGGACTTCAGAGAGGCTAAGGTCACTGTGCCTCAGTTTCCCTCTCTGTCAGATGGGGTAGTTTAACACTTACCTCCTAGGGTTGGGAGGAGTAAATGTAATAATACAGCACACTGCACCTCCTGTAGCATTCTGCATCAAGGAGCTGACGAGAGGCCTCCCCCAATCGTCCAGCACAGTGGTCCCTTGCCCATCTGACTGGAGCCTTCTCTGGGCATCCCAGGTTGCTCTGGTGCTTCTCAGTTCCTGCTTCAAGATCCCTGTTTCCATTACAGAGGTTCTGACCTTTCCTTAAGCCCTAACTCAGTGTGGTCTAAAGATGTTAAAGGTTTATGTCAATCTTCCAAAGCTCTGTTTCCTTTCACAGCTCAGCCTAGTACATTAGGGGGACCCAACAGCCTCCAAGTCTGGTCTGTGGATGTATGCACTCCACACCAATCACAGAGATTCTCTGTGTATGCCCCACCTCATGGAGATGGGAGGGGGCTTTTAAATCTACTTATAAAGGAAGGATCTTCTCCCACTCAATTAAGGGCTGAAATGGTTGCCCCTCGGTGCAACCATTAGCAACCATACCTGTGTATTGCAACCATTAGCAACCATACCTGTGCAACCATACCTGTGTATTAGACACATCCCTACAAGATGGAGTTCATGGGCAAGGCTGTAAAACCATTTGCCCCCCAGATCGGGGGCTTCCCACTGACTTTCATTCCAGAATGCTGAGGCTAAGCCACAGAGAAGGCTTGTAGCCTCGCTGCCTGAACCACCCAGGACCAGTTCAGAATGTGTCACATCCACTAGGACTATGTTCTGAGCAGACTTTTGGCTCTCCAGAGCAGGATTCTGTGAGTTCCCACCTTTCAGTCATGAGCAGTCTGTTCACCAAGCAGCGTCATGGGCTGAACATTGATACCACGCTTGGCTCAGTCACCATAGGGCAGAGCCCACACCTCACAGGGGTCCCGCTGCCTGGCCTGTCTGGCTGCGATGCAGGCTCATATGTGGCTGCGGGCATCTGTGTTAATGGCTGATTAAAGAAGCCAGGGAGGCTTCCTCATTACACGTTATTACTCGAGGCTGTCCCATTTCTGTATTTCATCTAACAACAGCTTATCTAGGGAGAGCGAGAACAGCTGAAGCCAGTTCATTTAAAAAGGTTTTAACACAGTCTTAACCCCTGCAAGTCATTTGGCCCTCATACACTTAGGTTTTTCATCTGTGGAGTAAAGCACAATTGGTCACTTAAAATCTTGGAAAACATACTTCACATCACCACCAGAGTCAGGTCTCCACAGGTCCTACCAGCCTTTTGTGCACAGAGCCACCTGGGCGATCTCTCTACGGACATCACTAGGGCCACAGCACCACTGCCTGACCCGCACGTGTTTCCCGAGTGCCTTTCCCCCTGGCCCAAGGTCTGCTGGTGCAGGTCGCATACCCCTGGTGTACAGGAAAGCTAATAGTAACCACCCTGTAACAAGCACTTAAATGTTTCACCAAAACCAATTCATTTAATTTGGGAGATATCACCAATGACATTGAAGGAGAGGGCATTAGAAACACTCAAATGGATTTTGTTTTTCATCATCAACCATTTATTTTAATGTATAAGAGTATAACCTGCACATCACAATCATGATTTCAGAGCTGTGAAATCATATAATCTTTTAAAATCAGTTTATTTAAGTAAAAGTGAGTTGATATAAAGAAAATATTAAGAGAACGATAGAAGGGGTATTTGAATTTGTGCATTTATTTAAGAAATATTTCCCTTGAACACAGTGAACAAGCAGACAAAAATCTTGGACCCTCAAAAAACCCAAACAGGTACATCACAGGAACTATACAAATGGCCAGTAAACACATGAAAAGGCACTCAACTTTATTAGACATAAGGGGAATGCAATTTAAATTCACAATGAGTCATCCGAAACATTCACTGCAATGCCTAAGAAAAGAGGAAAGAGAGAAGATTTGGATACATGAAAAATAAACTCAGCATTTTAATAAAGTTAAAAAAAAGATTTGGCAGACCACTGAACACTTGCATATTGCTGGCGGGAATATGAAAGGTACAACTGCACTGGAACCCTGACTATCATCTCCAATGTAGACCCAAAGTTTCACTCCTAGTTTTCTGCCCAGCAGAAACACACACACTCATTCACTAAAAGGCATAAACGATACTTGGGAAACTGATCGGTTTCAGAAAACAGTAGTTGAATGAATTAAAACCTATTCTAGAACACTCTGAGACATTGCCCCCGTCCTTGAGTAACCCCAGACTGGCTTCTCTTCATTGAACACTTTTTTCCCGTGTGAATGCTCTGTGCTGGGTTTCGTGGGAGGCACCAGGGATACGGGGCTAAATCAGATGCCCTTACCCTCCCAGGAAAACACCATCACCTGCCTTAACAGCCCGGAGATCGTGGTCTTTTGCACTTTGCTCGAGGAAATTTGGTTGAACACATGTCACTATGAATGAACAACCCTGGTTTACATTCCATAACTCTCTGGTTATGTAATTATGTAGTCTGTCTCCAGGAACTTGTCTGCCAAACTCTTGCTGTGTCTCCTAGGACTAGAGCAGCATCTGGCTTAGAGTAGGGGCTCAGTGAGTGTATGCTGGATGCAGGGATGTGGGTGGGTGGGTGGGTAGATGGGTGAAAATTAACATAGACGGGAAGAGCTCAGGGGTCTGTAGGAAAAATCAGCTCCCACTGGAGGCAGGACCCTGACACCACATAAGGAATGCTTCACAGAGTGTGACAAACTCTACTTATCACTGCCAAGGACACTCACCAGCAGTTTGAATTGTTACAATCAACCAAGGAGGTTTTTTTTTTTTCTTAAGACATAGATTAATATTTCAGGAGAACACAGTTCTAATTTACAGCCAAGACCTTTGGTTTAATCAGCAAAAGGAAAAAAAATGAAGTCTGTGAACATCATTGGCTCGCCCATGTGTTTCCATTGCGCTCCTGGCTGGGCTTACCTCTTTGGCCTTTAATTATTCCATTCTCTGACACGGCTTTATCTCTGACACTTTGGGATGAAAATGTGATTTGCTATTCAGAGGTTTCAGCAAAAATCACACTCCAGTCAGCAAATCGAGAGTCTAATAAAGGAACAGAGGGTTGAAGAGAGGCTTTGAAAAGATGTCTTTAAAATGTTTTTAATTAAATCTGTGTTATTATTTAGGATGGTGGAGAATCATTTACATGCATTATGGGGTTTGTCTGGAATCTCAGCCATGCTGTTCTTGTAACTGTGGCATTAGTCACGGAACCTAAGGGCAATATGACAAGTTTGCTTCTTCAGTCAAATATTTTTTGAGCAGCACCAACTGTGTATACTTGCTTTACAATAGGCATTAAGCTGAGTTCCATGGGGTTCACAAAGAAATACTTGGCAAAGTTCCCACCTTATCGTATCAGGAGCTAGATGCCATTTCCAGGTTGTAACAAAACAGAAGGAAGAAGAAGAGTGTCAAAGAAATGAACATTACTGAGCCTTTCTCTGCTGGGATCTGTTCTGGGTGCTGTACCTGCATTTACTCTTTTAATCATCACAGCAGTCCACAAAGAAGAATCACTAGCCCCATTGCACAGATGGGACCTCTGAGGCTCAGAGCACTGAAGTGGCTTATTCTAAGCCACAAAGCTCCATAACCCGTCTCTCTAAAAGCCCGTGTTCTTTCCACTACAGCACACAGCCTCTTGGAGAGGCTGAGGGGCTTAGGTCCATCGTGAAGGCTGGCCTTACCCACAGCTGGGGATCTCATTGCCCATCATACTAGTCAGAGGAGGGAGGCATGTCCATAGGCTCACTCTCCACCAGGAATCCCTGCCCATAGTCAGCAAGCTTTTCCTTGGCCCCCAGACTAGAGGACCTCCTATCACACAGGTGGCAAACACAAGGCCCGTGGGCCGAATCCAGCCCTCCACCTTGTTTTATTTGGCTGGCACCTTGTTTCTACATGGCGGCAGCACCGAGCTCTCACTTAACTGTTCAGGAGTAGTTACATTTAGGCAGTTCTAAAATTACATTTGGCCCTTTGAAGGCAACTGCAAGACTGATATGGCCCCCAGTGAAAATGAGTTTGATACCCCTGTATTAAAACAGTGTCACTCTCTGTGCTCTTCCTTCAAAGCATTCACTACAATTTAAAATATATGGTTTTGTTTATATGATTACTTGTTTAATATTTGTCTCTGTTACAGACTGTGAGCTTTGTGGGGGCAGAAGCTTCCTCTGTTGTGGTTATCACAGAATCTCCAACATTAGCATAGAACTGTCACAGAGTATTTGTAGAATAAAATAAGAAAGAAGGGAGAGAGAGAGGGAGGGAGGGGAGGAAGGAGGGAGAGAGAAAAGGAGGAAAATAGTAAGGAAGGAAGCAGGGAAGGAGAGATAAAGGAAAGAGGGAGGAGGAAAAGGGAAATTAGGTTCTTATGATTGCTACAGCCCTTCCTAATATTCTTTTCTCTGTGCTTCTCTAACATTTGCAGTTGGTAAAAACAAAGCAGCCTAGAGTTTAGTTATTCTCCAAAATGACTGAAATATAAAAAAGAGTAGCCTATCTCAGGCCTTAGGTTCCCCAAACCATGGGGCCCTGAGTGACCTTGAGGGGTCTCTGAATTCCCTGACCTGCCAACTAGGTCACACACGTAGGCTGTGTGTGCTGCTGCATTTCAAACATAATCATTATAAAATGACATATTCATATACATGTAAATGCTAGCTTTGGGTCACTGTATTATTCTCTCAGACCACAAGTATTAAAACAACTATATATAAAGCCTGAAATGCTTGAAATTCTAAAGCATTCCTCATTGATAAAAAATAAAATAGGAGCTACAGCTCAAAATATAGTTACTCTACACTTAGTCCTTGAATTAAGATAGACCATCTGAGAACCACGTTGTACTTGGACTTCATCCCAGGGCTCCTTCAGAATAGTTCTATCAATAGCAACCTCTGATGAACACTCACGTGTGCTGAGTGTCATACTGAGCCTTTTTCATTCATTATCTTGTTTGTCCTTACCATGATCCAAGTGAGACCTAGGACATTTAATTTGTCTGCAGTTATATAGGTAGGGATGAAAATTGGTGTCATGCCACTTTGATGTCAACCGCTGCACTGTAATTCCTCACCAGCTCCATGACCTTATTGGAATACACCTCAGGTCATGTTGAAGGGTATTATGAGAACCAGCTCCAAAACTCTTTGGTCTTTACTTCACACAATGTCTTCTTTTGAGACCCCAAAAGAGAGATTTCTGCTGGACTCAGCATAACAAAACATTCTATTTCTATTTAACAAAATGTGCCTTTCCACATTACGGGCATGGTAAGACAGTAGGATGCACTGAGCTTCCTCTTTTCGTTGGCTTCTACAAAGCTTGGAACCATCAGCTGCAGCCTCAGCTAAACAATATAGACCCTTTCAGGCTATATTTAGGGGGGAAACCATGTATACCCACTACAAGACTTCACCTTGACTTTCTGTTTTAATCTAAGCCCCTAGAAAGCAAAGCCTGCATCCTAAGTTCATGAGCTGCCCCTTTACAGGAAGGTATGCAAGCCCAGGGGGCTGAGAGTGAGGAAAAGGGAACGAGGCAGGGGAAGAGTGAGATAAATTAAAAGTTGTATGATCAAGCTGGACACTGCTTGTGATCAAGTTCAGCTGATTGCTCTTCCAAAGCAGTTAGTAACTCTTGATAATTAACTGCTCTGTGGTAAGTGAGGAGAGAAGGGGAGACTGGCGCTAGTCTCCCATTGGCCCAATAATTCAGAAGCATTCATGCTCCTGTGTGTCTGGGTGACATGACTGTCTGTGCCTCATGCCTCAGAGGTAACTGGGGAGCCCTACAGCAGGGTGACAGGCTGCTGGGTTGTGCCCTGGGAAAGTCCATCACTGGGCAGCAGCTGGGCTGACTGTGCAAAGTTATTTACCATGATGATCAATACATGGCCATGCCCCTCCCTCATAACTCCCTTAAAGAAGTAGTGCTGAGATCTGAGGTAGCCCAGAGAGGTAGGTGTCTGGTAGACTTTCCTACCTGCATTTTCCCTGCCATGGCTTCTTTTATTTCCTGAATATTTAAATATAATGTATATTGATTTTATTCTCATAAGCCATATTTAATAAGTTTTAGATGGGCCAGGGTATAAATAAAATTCAACAATTATTTGCTGTGTGCAAATCTCATCTCTCCACCAAGAGTCATATCCTCAAGGGACCCCTTCTCTTTCATCCCCAAGAGTAGCTACAGCAGATGCTTGAGGATGAATTGACATTGCCAGTAGCCCTTGTCATCGCCTCTCTTTATACAGCAAGGTAGCCATGAGCCCTCATTTCATGCCAGGTATAAGGCTTTGTTTCCCAAAGTGTTTTTTCTCAGCCTTGGTTACATTTGTCATTGGAAACCCCAAGAATTTGCAAGGACAGCATGTCCTTGGAATCCCCAACACTGCGATTGTGTCTGGCATCATGGGCACTTGATGAATATTTTTGCACTAACCCCCCAAATTAGCAATGATTATAATAACTATTTATTGAGCAGGTATTACACACCCAGCACTTCCCTAGCTGGTTTACCTTATTTAATCATCATGTAACTGAGCTCTTGCCAGCTGTGACTCAGGCATGAAATCTGATGAAGAAACTTGATTTCCATGATAATGGATTTTGCTTTAAAACACTCATGTACCTTGCTGACTCTGAAAAAAGAATGGAGGCCCCACTGACCTAATATTGAGCCCTGAGAGAGTGCGCTGTCTCCAGATGCCTCTCTTTTTCCCCCATCCCTTTGGTCTCAGGGTTTGCCTTTTCACTGCGTGACTCACAGCTCCATCTACTGACTGCAGCAAAAACAGTCTACCTTTCTGGAACTCGACAACCAGGCGGCCCTTAATTACCTAATGTCTTCAAGGTCTCCAATGTGCGGTTAGTTTGATTGGACCTTGTAATTAAATGGCGAGCCAAGCACATGGCGGGAGGGTGCCTTAGGCTTGGGCATTCTTTTCTTTCTTTTTCTGTGCTGAGGGCTGAGAGGGCAACTAGGAAACAAAGACCCACTTTGGTGCTGAGTTGCCCCCACAGGCTGGAAGCTGGGGCAGCATTTAGAGATAGAGAGACTGGTCTTTTTGCAGGCAACTCCGCTCATTGGCAGAATTGCCCAGGGGGTCGTGGGTGGTATAATCCTCCAATCACTGAATACTTCTTGGTGAGTATCTCTGATTAGCCTGCCAGGTACCTAAAGTTGTACCCTTGCCATTTATGGGTGCACATGCTTAAAGCCACTGTTGAAATGCAGAGGTTCTCATTGAGGGAAGGGCATCATGTGAAAATCAGGGCATTTCATGGGGAATCAGGGAGGCTCAAGTTAGGGGTCCCCAAGGGGGGGATTCAGGAATTCAGAGCCAGCTTTTGATCTAGGAGATTCTGGACATAAATATCACTTCATTTCCCTACTCAGCCTAACACACAGGCGTTTATTCTCATTGGATATCAGAGGCTGGTCCCAAACTAGGCTGGCTGATCATTGTTTAAGGGCCCAGAAAAAATCTTGGAATTGAGAAAACAAACCAAGCCAAAAATAATAGTAATGAGAGAAAGAGAAAGAGAGAGAGAGAGAGAGATCACCACATAAGAAAAGCATATTTGAAAATTAGGCATGCACCCAGAATATCTACGAGAGAGGGAAACTTTCTAACAGATATGGGCAATCGTACCACAGAAGCAAAGCAAACCATTGAAGTAGGGTTCTACAGTCATGAATCTAAAACATGGATTGGGTTAGAGCGTGAGAAATTGGATTAAGTACTCCTGAGGCGCAGTATGGAGTCTGTTCTCATTTGATTAGTGTTGTTTGTTACTGATGGTTTGGTTTTCATGTTTGTTTAGTTGGTTAGAAACAGCAAGCCAAGGAAGAAATGCCGTCTGGAATTCGGGAGACCTGGCCCTGGTCCCAGCCCCCGCCCCATAGCTGCCTCTGTTGAAAGCATTGTGCTTCTGCAGAGTTTACTTCTTTCATTTGCAGAATGCAAATAATACTCACCTATTCATCCTCCAGGGATACTGAGGAAAAAGTGGGGTCATATTATAGAGTACTTTGAAAAGAATAAAGTATAACTTCATTCATGGACAATGATTAGTGCTATTGTCATTAATGATGGTTATTAAGAATCTGTTTTTAATACAAATTAATCCTAAATCTGATGAGGAAGGAGGTGAGTATAAATACATAAGGTCTAAACTGACAGGTTTAAAGGCAGTAATGATAGTGATTGAGTACCAGTCTTGCCCTCTCACCTCTGGCTGAGTATTGGGGAAAAGCGGAGGACCCACTGACGCTACTTAATGGAGTGAGTCCAGCTGTTGAGAGAGCCAGCTCTTCACTTAACTTGTCTAGTGCAGAAGGTACCTCCCCAAATTGATCAACACCCTCACCTGCTTTGCTTTTGCTCACTCAATCTCTTTCTCTCTCTATCTCTCCCGGGTACTTGAAAGCTTGCTTTCTCCTTAGGCTAAGGGACTGAAAATCCAGTTCAGACAGAGATGTTTGCAAAAGCAGGCCTGATCACTCCAGTGCCCTTTGCAGGACATCAGCTCCCAAGGCCACCACACGAGGACAAACACCCAGCATCAACCCTCCGGCAAGCCTGTAGAAGCAGCCCTCCCTCACCTGTCCTGAGCACTAGGTACAGGGCAGAGGGACACCCCTGGCAGCTAAATGCTTCGGGATTACATAGAGTGCTTCTAGAGGCCCCCTCTCCTCTTCCAAGGCCCTGCAGTCTCCCACAGTGCCTACTGTCACTTGACCTGTAGGAATCCCTATCAGACAAGCTCTCCAGATTCACATCTAATATATAGTGTTTGTTTTTCTTCCTTTCTTTCTTTCTTGGGTGATAGTACCACACATCAGTTTAGGGCAAAGGCTCTCAAACTTGAATGTACATGCAAATCACTGAGAGATCCTGTTAGAATGCAGATTCTGGTTTAGAAGGTGGGGGTGGGATCTGAGATTCCAGTTTCTAACGAGCTCCCAGGTGATGCTTGTGCTGCTGGCAGAGACTAACACTTGAAGCAGCAAGGCTTTCCCACAGGGCTGTAGACACAAACTCACTGTGTGACCCTGGGCAAGTTACTGAATCTCTCTGAGCTTCAGTTTGTCTGCAAAATGGGGAAAATAATAGTATTACCTCCAAGAGTTGTTGGGGGAACTAAATAAGACAATGTATGCAAAGTTCTTTGTCCAGTGAGTGGCACAAAGCAGACGAGAGAACACGTGGCACCAGTGACTGCGGATGACGAAATGGGAGCCTTCTCCTAAGTGGGCCTGTCCCTGAAGAGACATTTCAGGGAATCTGAAGAGCACACCTTTCAGGCCTAGCCATGCCCAGGCCAAACACCTCTGAGTGGAAAGACTCACAGTGAAGGAGCACACCTTGGACCGTCTGAGTAGTCCTGTGTCTGCATAAGGTGTGAACAAAGGGCAGCTGCTGAGCACCCCCCGACATCACAACACGCCATTTCTGTGTCGGGGTCTCTGTGGGCATTTTGGGAAAATGAGCCCTTACAATCAATAAATAGCATGTAGTTCATGGGGAATGCTGGCTTTGGGGAGATTCGGTAGGTCACCAGCTGTGCTGTGTGCAGTCAGCTCACCAGCCCTTTTAAATGCGCTTAGGTAGATGAGATTCTTGTTTCTTTCTTTATCTAAAGTGGTCATGGGTTACACGTAATGAGCAACACTCTTCACAATACCAAGGGGAATCAGGGGTCAGATTCTCCTGATCAGTGGAGGATTTGTGCAGTGGGGGTGGGAGGGTGGTGTGAGCAGGGTGGGGAAGGAAGGGTGGGAACTGGTGCTGGAGGACTGCCAGGGTGGGAGAAGTAGGAGGAACAGAGAACAAACAGATGTGGGGTGCAAGAATAGAGCCTAGTACAAAGAGAAAACAGGAAGTCAGTGTGTTTGGAGGAGCAAGAATTCTGTAATATCTTACAGTTTGGAGGTGGGAGGTATGAGGCAGGTGTCTCAGGACTAAATCCAAGTGTCAGAGGGGCTGTGCTCCTCCAAAAGGTTCTGTGGGAGAATCGGTTTCCTTGACCTTTTGAGCTCCTAAGGTCACCATAGTCCTTGCCCAGGGCCCCTTCCTCTGTATGTACAGTCAGCAGCCACATCAGTCCAACCCCTGCTTCGTCGTCACATCCCCTTCTCTGACTCCCTGCCTCTCTCTTTCACTTATGAAAACCCTTACGGTTACATTGAGCCCACCTGAATCACCCAAGATAACGTCCCGTCTCAAAAATCCTTCACTTAATCACGTCTGAAAAAATCCCTTCGCCACATGAAGTGACATAGTCACAGGTTTCAGGGATCAGGGCGTGGACATCTTTGGGGGGAGTTATTATTTTTCCTACATGTTGGGGTTGACTTAAATATGTCTGTCTCCCAGGATTTTGTGAGAAATGCAACTTATTAAAGAAGTTTCTAAAAAAAGAAACAAATGTTTATTCAAGAGTTTGAGACAGAGGAGAAAAAGAACTTTTCATGGCATGGCTGTATTAGCTGGCTTGTAAGGAGAGCTTCTCCCTCACACAGCGACTGAGGACCCATGGTGTGCACGCTTGGCATAGAGGGAGGGTCTGCTTCATCTGGGATCCCCCAGGGAGAGCCACAGGAGAGGCAAGCAGCCTGCAGCCTGCCAGCCACAGGCACCTGGGAGCCTGTGCCTGTCCTGGTGCTTCTCCCCCTCTCCTTAGGGCCACCCTCCCCTTACCAGATAAACCCGTAGCTCCCTTAGAACCCCAGTATATGTGGGAAAAATTCTCCTGTATGTTTCTCCTTTACTCTCACACCATACCACACTCACAACTTTCTGACACCAGTTGTATGGGTTATTTCCCCACACCAAGCACTTCTCTACCACACCAGTTGGGTGTCCTACAATTTATTTCAACTCTGGCATTAGGTGGAATTAGCACAGACTGCAGAGGTTAAGGGCTTAGTCCCACGAGACTGCCCCCACACTACAGATGCCAGTGGCAAGTACAGCTGACCCTTGAATAATGCAGGGAATTAAGGGCACCAACCCTCTGTGCAGTTAAAAATCCACATATAACTTTCAACTCCCAAAAAACTTAACTGCTAATAGCCTACTATTGACCTAAGCCTTACTGATAACATAAACAATTAACACATAATCTGTATGGTATATGTATTATATACTGTATTTTTACAATAAAGTAACCTAGAGAAAAGAAAATGTTATCAAGAAAATCATAAGGAAAAGAAAATACATTTACAGTACTGTATGTATCAATACCATAAGTTTATGTTGTCTCTTTTACAAGATGACTTGTCTCTCAGTTCCTAATCAATTTTATGTTATGTGAGACAAAACACTGTGGATGTTATATGTATTACTAACACTAGACGTCAAAAGTGAAAAATATAATGTGAAAAAATGTATATTATACAGGTATAATGATTCAAGCATTGATAACAAAGAAGCAGTAATGTGATTGCTTTATTGTAGGCTATTATAATCGATATGATTGCTTCATGGTAGTAAAGAAATCCCCCCAAAATGTTTCAATATATTTATAAAAAAAATTGCATATAAGTGGACTTACACGATTTAAACCTGTGCTGTTCAAGGGTCAACTATAGTAGGTTACCCACAACTTTTGTCTGACTTGGCTACAAATCAGAGGCTCTCACAATCGTATTCCTTAGATTCCGTCATTTGCTAGAGCAGCTCACAGAACTCAGGGAAACACATTTACCAGTTTATGCATGGTTATGGATGGACAGCCCAATAAGGAGATACGTAGGGCCAGGTCTGGAGGGTCCCTGGTGCAGGAGCTTCTGTCCCTGGTGCATGGATGTGTTCACACACCTGGAAGTTCCTTAAACCTCATACCATTGGGATTTTAATGGAAGTTTCGTCATACAGGCATGCTGGATTGTTGGTTCCATTTCCACCCCTTCTCCATCACCAGAGAATGGGAGTGGAGCTGAAATTTCCAAGCTTCCAGTCATAGCTTGCCCTTTCTGGTGACCGACCCCAAGTCTTCCAGGAGCCCAATCAAGAGCCACCTTACCAGAACAGAAACATTCCTTTCATCCAGGAAATTCCAAGGCATTTAGTTGTCAGCTGCTCCTATCTCAGGAATTGCAAAGGTCTCAGGAGCTGTATCAGGAACCGGGGTCAAAGACTGTTAGAACAAAAGATTCTCCTACTACCTTTATTAACAAGGGTGTTGGGGTCTGAATCCAGGGATAGAGACATATACACATACAGAAGGGTAGGTGGGAGGGTCCCTGGAGTTTTCAACAACCTGGCAGGACCAAAGAATAGTGTACATATGTATTAGTTTACATTCAGGCATAAGAATAAACATCCCATGCAATGGTCTTAAGTGTGACATCTCCCTTGCTTCTGCCAAGTCCCTGGAGAGGGAGGCCTGGCTTGGCAGAGCCGAGACTTCAGGCTCCCCCAGCAGGACTTCAGCCTCTTCCTCAGAGAGCAGGGTGCCTTGTGATTCCATCAGGCTCCATGCATATTTATTGAATGAATGAATGAACAAATATGGCTTATGGACCCTTTAATGAGATCCTTTTCTTTTTTATGTATTAATAAGAGATTCTCCTTTCAAAAGTAGCACTTCCTGAACACATGTAACATATCAGAGGTTACTCATATCATATGGGAGTGGAAGAATTTTATTTCCTTATACAAAAACAGAAGATGGAGACCTGCTCTGTAGCCACTTTGCTTTTCCAGTCGCAGTGACTGAGAGGACCGGATGCTGTGCACACCCTTTGGGCACCTCAGGAACATGGCGGGAACAAAAGAAGGCTGTTATGGGTCAAATTGTGTCCCTCCAAAAAAGATGTTAAAGTCTTAAATTCCAGTACCTCAGAATGTGACCTTATTTGCAGATTGGGTTGTTTCAAATGGAATTAGTTAACATGAGGTCATTCTGGGGTAGAATGGGCCCCTAATCCATTATTACAGGTATCCTTATAAGAAGACAGCCATGTGAAGACACAGACACACAGGCCCAAGGCCAATGTGAAGATGGAGGACTGGAGTGATGCATCGTCAAGTCAAGGAATGCCTGTGGCTCCCAGAGGCTAGGAGAGATGCATGAGACAGATTTTCGCTCAGAAGGGCCACCCAGCCAATACCTTGATTTCAGACTTCTGGGCTGCAGAACTCGAGTCTGCAGACCAATGAGTCTCTGTTGCTTTAAGCTGCCCAGTGGTTGGTTCTTTGTTGTAGCTGCCCCAGGAAACTAATACAGAGACCAATACAGAGTCACGGACTTCGGCATTCTCAGCATTGCTTGAAGACTTTGTGAAATCTGGTCTCTAAATAGTGTAGCTTGGATGGAAGCCAGGATGAATGAGCCCCACTTATCTCAGTGAATGCAAAGGGCCATTTATATTTTCTGACAGCTACAGGCAGGTTGAACTTTGAACCAACACATGTTTGTACCTAATCAGCACTCAGGAAATCCACAACGAGTGATTAATCTGGGTATCAAGCTGGTCAGACTACCCCCACTTTCTCTCGAAAGCAAGGAAAGGTTGGTGCTGAGGGTAGGAGGAGGGGCATCTGCTGCATTTTAAACTCTTCCCAAAGCTTTGTATGAGACCAAAACCCAGGTGTGAGAATTTCACTTGGCAAATATCCACAACAGCCTGGTCTTAAGATCTTGGATGTTCTAATGGATTTAAAACTTCAACTGTTCCTTAAAGATTTCTACAGATGCTCCCAAACTTAATGGATTGACTTGTCATTCAGAGAGAGTACCCAGTTTCTCTGCCGTAGAATTCCAAGCAGAAGCAACATGTTCACAGGCCTTCCCTAGAGGCCCCTGTGAAATGCAAATCATCAGCCTCTCCACAGAAATCGCTCTGCAAGGGGAACAGGTGATCCACATGAAGCTACAGTGGATCTTTTCTGGAGCAGTGATGTGATGTTCACAGCCCTGGCCCGCTGACAGCCTTTAATTACAATCCAGCCCTCCAAATCCAACCAGAAAAGATCATTGTGGGAAGCCATGTGGAGGAGGGTCTGTGCCGGAGCTCCAACAGCTACGACGGAAATGCACACTGGTCTCAGCTGCTCCTCCGGGAGCCGGCAGTCACACACCTGGTGGACGGGTGGCTGAAGGCAAGGCTGCTTAGCCACGCCATGGCAGGCTTAAGGAGCCAATACCTGAGGAAGGATGTTCTAGTGAGAGCTGAAATGCAGGATGTACTTGCTGGCTGGCACGGGCTGTGTCTTTGCAGATGAAAACACTTAACCAATTCCATTCAAGATCAGCTCAATTTTCCAAAGGGGCAGAATTTCAGAATATATTATCTGAATTATTCAGGAGAGGTTTATTCACCGGCACCAAGATAGGAGATATGTCAACTAAATTATAATTATGTTTCTCTAAAGATATCCACTGACATTCCTTATTTATTTTTTTTTAACTTGCAAGGAGAAGTCAGATTGTGTATTTATGGAGAGCCAGCTTCAATATTCTGAGTGACAGAATGAAAAATTAATTTTCTTCAAATACATTACTGAATAGTTAACTATATTTCAGTAAGTTATTTGTTTAATGTACTTGGGTCCTCTTCAAAGAGCCTATGATTTATTCTCATCTTTGCCAAGAGATAACTTTCAAAAGCACAGGCCTAAGGACAGAAAACAGGAGTTCTGGGCCCCAGCTTTTCCACTAACAAGTGGTTTCACCTGGAGCAAGTCCCTGCTACTCTCTGTCTGGGCCCAGCAGGCTGGTGAAGGCTCCAGAAGACCCTCCCACCTACTCTTCCACAGCTGCCCACTTATGTCAGCCTCCCTGAGGGTGAAGAGGGCGACATGTGACGGCTCATTGCTATTTATCTGCCTAATGGAGAATGAGAGGAGAAATCAAGCATGGAAAGAAACCCCTCCTGTCTTTCCTCCCACCAATCCTTGCTTCCCCTGTCAAGTCCCCAGGGAATTGAGGGAACTCTGTTGGGAGATGTTTCCCTCATTCTGCTCAGTTCACCTTCTCTTTGCCTAAAGCCATGGAGGCTGAGAGCTCTCTAGGACAGGGCAGTCCTACTTGTCCAACATAAATGTTCACCACCCCACTTCTCTTCACATGTCCCTCCTTATGCTGCTGCCTGGGCCTCTAGATTCTTGAACCACTCCCTTCACCTTCTCTTCAGAGAGATCATTTGACAACTGGTACCCCAGGATTTCAACCCCGTTGTGGCCGAAAAGCTATGTGCCCAGTAACAGAGAAAGTGGCTTCAGGAGAGAGCAGACAGGAGCTTTGCAGAGCATGGCTGCTCTTCATTCACACAATCAGTATTCATGGAGAACCTACCACATACTGTGCCCTTGTGGATCCCAGAGTCAAGCCCTGCCCTGACCAACGGATAGCCGCTAGCTGTGCATGTCTGTCAAGCAGCTGAAACGTGGCAAGTCTGAACCGAGACGCACTGTGGGTGTAACAGACACAAAGGATTGCAAGAACTTAGTAAGAAAAGCAAAATGTAAAATGTTAATGATTTTTAATATTGATTACAGGGGTACCTAATTTTATTGTGATTCTGTTTATTGCACTTCAATTTTACAAACTGAAGATCTGTGGCAACACTGCATCAAGCAATTCTATCCGTTTCTCCAAGTATATTCACTCATTTCATGTCTCTCTGTCACGTCTTGGCAATTCTCACAATATTTCAAACTTCTTCTGACTATTATATATATTATGTATATTATATATTATATTATGTTATATTATTGTATTAATTATATATTATATATTATATTATACTATTATATATATTATATTATATATTTTAATATTATTTTAATTGTTGCTCATGTACAGTTCTCTGTCTTTTTATTTCCATCCCAGCCCAACCCCCAGCCCTCCCCACCTCCCTCCCATTTCCACCCTTCCCCTAGTTTTTGTCCATGTGTCCTTTATACTTGTTCCTTAAACTCTTCCCTCTTTCCCCTGAAATTCCCTCCCCTCTCCCCTCTGGTAACTATCAGCCTGTTCTCTACTTTAGTGTCTTTGGTTATATTTTGC
>PVKM010004503.1:20066-51964 GCA_004027735.1 Carollia perspicillata
GCATAGGTTCTTTTGCATTGGTGTTTCAGGGTTCTTAGGATATAATCCTAGCAGTGCAATTGCTGGGTCAAAAGGCAGATCCATTTTTAGATTTCTTAGAAAAATTCCATACTGTTTTCCATAGTGGTTGTACCAGTCTGCAATCCCACCAACAGTGCACTAGGGTCCCCTTTTCTCCACAACCTCTCCAACACTTGTTATTTGTTACTTTGTTTATGATGACCATTCTGACTAATGTGAAGTGATATCTCATTGTGGTTTTAATTTGTATCTCTCTGATAGCTAGCAATACTGAACATCTTTTCATGTGTCTCTGGATCCTCTGTATGTCCTCCTTGGAGAAGTGTCTGTTCAAATCCTTTGCCCATTTTTTAATTGGGTTGCTTGTCTTCAAGTGGAGTCGTGTAAGTTCTTTATATATTTTGGAGATGAAACCTTTGTCTGAGGTATCATTGGCAAATATGTTTTCCCATATAGTTGGGTCTCTTTTTATTTTAATGCTGTTTTCTTCAGCCGTGCAAAAGCTTTTTATTTTGATGAGATCCCATTTGTTTATTCTTTCCTTTATGTCCCTTGCTTAGGGGACATATCAGTAAAAATGTTGCTGCGTGAAATATCTGAGATTTTCCTGCCTATGTTCTCCTCTAGGACTTTAATTACGGCTTATATTTAAATCTTTTATCCACCTTGAATTTATTTTTGTATATGGTGTAAGTTGGTGCTCAAGTTTCATTTTTTTGCATGTAGCTGTCCAGTTCTCCCAACACCATTTGTTGAAGAGACTATCTTTACTCCATTTTACTCCATTTTATGTTGCTGCCCCTTTGACAAATATTAATTGACCATAGAGACTTGGGTTTATTTCTGGGCTCTCTGTTCTGTTCCACTGGTCCATGTGTCTGTTTTTATGCCAGTACCAGGCTGTTTTGATTACAGTAGCCTTGTAATACAGTTTGGTATCAGGTATTGTGATCCTTCCTACTTTGCTCTTCTTTCTCAAAATTGCAGCTGCTATTCAGGGTCGTTTATGGTTCCATATAAATTTTTCAAGTGTTTGTTCTATGTCTGTGAAATATGCTATTGGTATTTTAATAGGTATTGCATTGAATCTGTAAATTGCTTTGGGTAGTATGGACATTTTGATGATGTTAATTCCTCTGATCCATGAACATGGTGTATGTTTCCATTTGTTTGTGTCTTCCTTCATTTCTTTCTTCAGTGTTGTATAGTTTTCTGCATACAGGTCTTTTACCTTCTTGGTTAGGTTTATTCCTAGGTATTTTATTTTTCTTTTTGCTATATCAAATGGGATTTTTTTTTCTTGATTTCTTCTTCTGCTGTTTCATTGTTGGTATAGAAAAATGCCTTTGATTTCTGGGTACTGACTTTGTATGCTGCTGTTTTGCCAAATTCACTTATTAGGTCGAGGAGTTTTTGGGTGGAGTCTATAGGATTTTCTATGTACACTATCATGTCATCTGCAAACTATGACAGTTTTGTTCCCTCCTTTCCTATCTGGATATCTTTTATTTCATTTTCTTGTCTAATTACTGTGGCTAAAACTTCCAATACTATATTGAATAGAAGTGGTGAATGTGGACAGCCTTGTCTTGTTCCTGATCTTAGTGGAAAAACTTTTAGTTTTTGCCCATTGAGTATGATGTTGGCTGTAGGTCTTTCATATATGACCTTTATTATGTTGAGGAATGCTCTCTCTATTCCCACTTTGCTGAGTGTTTTTACCATAAATGGGTGCTGTACCTTATCAATTGTTTTTTCCACATCTATTAATATGATTGTGTGATTTTTCTTTTTGCTTTTGTTTATGTGATGTATTATGTTTACTGATTTGCAAATATTGAACCATCCTTGCATCCCTGGGATGAATCCCACTTGGTCATGGTGTATGATCTTTTTAATGTATTGCTGGATGCAGTTTGCCAATATTTTGTTGAGGATTTTAGCGTCTATGTTCATCAGCGATTATTGGCCTGAAGTTTTCTTTCTTTGTTGTGTCTTTATCTGGTTTTGGGATTAGGATGATGCTGGCTTCATAAAAAGAGTTTGAGACTCTTCCAACATTTTGGATTCTTTGGAATAGTCTGTGAAGGATAGGGGTTAGCTCCTCCCTAAATGCTTTGTAGAATTCTCCTGTGAAACCATCTGGTCCAGGGCTTTTGTGTGTTGGGAGTTTTTTTATTACTGCTTCAATTTCATCTGCTGTTATTGGTCTGTTCAAGTTTTCTGCTTCTTCTTCACTCAGTTTTAGAAGATTATATTTTTCTAGAAATTTGTCCATTTCACCTAGCTTTTCAAGTTTCTTGGCATACAGTTCTTCATAGTAATTTCTTATAATCCTTTGTATTTCCATGGTGTCAGTTGTAACCTCTCTCATTTCTGATTGTGTTTATTTGGGTTCTCTCTCTTTTTTTCTTGATGAGCTTGCTTGAAGGCTTGTCAATTTTGTTTATCTTTTCAAAGAACCAGCTTCTGGATTCAATGATCCTTAGAATTGTGCTTTTAGTCTCTATGTCATTGAATTCTGCTCTGATCTTGGTGATTTCCTTCCTTCTACTTGCTTTGGGCTGTCTTTATTGTTGTTTCTTGAGTTCTTGTAGGCTTAGGGTTAGGTTGTTTATTTGAAATGTTTCTATCCTGTTTAAGTAGGCCTGTGTTGCTATGAACTTCCCTCTCGGGACTGCCTTTGCTGTGTACCATAAATTTTGAGTTGTTGTGAGTTCATTTTCATTTGTCTCCAGAAACTTTTTTATTTCTTCCCTAATTTCATTCTTGATCCATTCATTGTTTAATAGCATGCTATTCAATCACCATGATTTTGAGTGTTTGGGGTTTTTCCCCATGGGGTTGCTTTCTAGTGTCAGTCCCTTGTGGTTGGAGATGTTTGGTATGATTTCAATTTTCTTGAATTTGTTGAGGCTTGTTTTGTGTCCTTTCATGTAGTCTATCTTTGAAAATGTTTCATATGCATTTGAAAAGAATGTGTATTTAGCTTCTTTTGGATGCAAGGCTCTATATATATCCATTAAGTCCATTTCACCTAGGGCTTTGTTCAATGCCACAATATCTTTGTTGATATTTTGTTTGGAAGATCTGTCCATTTTTGAGAGTGGGGTGTTAAAATCCCCTACTATAATTGTGTTGCTGTCAATATCTTTCTTGAAGTCCTCTAAAATTTTCTTTATGTATTTGGGTGCTCCTCTGTTGGGTGCATATATATTTATAATGCTTATGTCATCTTGGCGGATTCTTCCCTTGAGTATTATGAAGTGACTTTCTGGGTCTCTCTTTATGGCCCTTTTTCTAAAGTCTATTTTGTGTGATATGCATAATGCTACCCCGGCTTTTTTTTTTTTTTCCTGTCCATTTGCTGTGGAAAATTTGTTTCCAGCCTTTCACTTTCAGTCTGTGTAGGTCTTTTATCCTGATGAGGGTCTCTTGTAGGCAGCATATGTGTGGATCATGCTTTCTTATCCATTCAGCTATTCTATGTCTTTCAATTGGAGCATTTAATCCATTTATGTTTAAGGTTGTTATTGATAGGTACTTATGCATTGCCATTATTTGTGCCTATGTTCCTTTCTCTCTCTCTCTTTTCCTTCCTTTCCTTAGAGCAGTCCCTTTAGCATCTCTTGCAGAGCTGGTTTGGTGGAGGTGTATTCTTTTAGACTTCTTTTGTCTGAAAAGCTCCTTATTTGGCCTTCTATCTTGATTGAGAGCCTTGCTGGGTAAAGTAGCCTTGGTTGCAGGCCTCTGGTTCTCATTACTTGATATATTTCTTGCCATTCTCTTCTGGCTTGGAGCGTTTCCATTGAGAAGTCAGCTGCTAACCTTATTGGAGCTCCCTTGTATGTTACTTCCTTCTTCTCCCTTGCTGCCTTTAAGATTCTCTCTTTGTGTTGGAATTTTGCCATTTTCATTATGATGTGTCTTGAAGTGGGCCTCTTTGGGTTCCTCTTGATTGGAACTCTCTGTGTTTCCTGGATTTGTGTGACTTTTTCTCTCATGAAATTAAGGAAGTTTTCCATCATTACTTTTTCAAACAGGTTTTCTATCCCTTGCTCTTCTTCTTCTCCCTCTGGTATCCCTATTATACAGATATTATTACATTTCATATTGTCTTGCATTTCTCTTAATCCCTCTTGGTTCTTTCTGAGCCTCTTTTCCTTTTCTTGCTCTTTCTGGGTGTTTTTTTCTACCTTGTCCTCCAACTGGACAATCCGATGTTCTGCCTCATTAGTCCTGCTTTTGATTCCTTCCACTGTGTTCTTCAGTTCAGAAATTGTATTCTTTATTTCCTCTTGGCCTTTGTTGATAGTTTCTATTTCCTTTTTCATGTTGATATAGTTTGCAGTGAGTTCATTGTAGTTTCCCTGTAGTTTCTGGTAATTCATTGTGAGCTGATCAAGCTTCCTGATAACCATTGCTTTGAACTCACTATCTGATAGTTGAGTTGTCTCTATTTCATTTAGCATTCTTTCTGAGGCTTCCTCCTTTCCTTTCATTGGGGGATTATTTTTTTGTCTTTCCATTGTTAGTGAGACTCTTCTTGTTAGCCTCAGCTTCTTAAATTGGTCTGTTTTGGCTCCCTGGGTTTATGATGTGAACTTCTGTGATAGAGCACCTGTGAAGTTCAGTGTTGCAGTCTTTTTGATCTCTCGAGCTCTTAGGCTGTCGTTTAAGTTGGCTCTGTGTTTGTCTTTGGGTTTTTATTGTTCTTGGGTCTTTCTTTGGTGGGTCCTTCCCACCAGTTGGTTAACTGAGGATCACTCTGCCCACCACCTCTTGTATTTTGTTGTACTGGTGAGGGCAGGTTGTGTTGAAGCTGGTTCTTCCATGTGTACAAGGTTTTGAGGATTCTCTCTTGCTCTTGTTCGTACTGGGTAGTTTCTGCACTATTTAGCTGTATTTCCAGATAGGTTCTGGATTGAGGTTTGTGTGGTTTCCACTTTCTCCTTCACCGTCTTCTGTTGTTATCTGTTGGTGGTTCCTTTGTTGTTGGGTTTCCTCTTCCAGTGGGTATCCTGGTGTTCACTGCTTCCACTTAGTCTTTTTTGTGATCAATCGAAGGGTTACGGCAAAATAGCTTAAGAGAGCAAGAGACTATTCTATGATATTTACAGTAGCAGCCTGTGGAGAAGAGATAGGAGGTCCTTTGGCTGTGTATAGTGTTAACTGTGATCTTCCACCCTGCTAGCCACTTTTTAGAAAGAATAGAAATAAGATAAAACTCTTGTTGGGGATGGAGGGATTGTGAGTTGGATCTAGAAAGCAGTGAGGTTGTCGGAGGTCAGAATCTGAGGTAAGGTGAGAGTAAAGGATAGTAAATAGGTATAGTGACTGAGAGAATAGAGTTAACCACTACAGTAATAGAGTGCAGGAAACTGTGAATTGGGCTAAGATCTGGGACGGGTGTTGTGAAGTATTTACAATTGTATGGAACAGCTATTATTTACAATAATATTAGAGCAACAATCATATGACAGAATCTATGTGATCTGGATAACAAGAATAGGGAGTATAGGACCTTGAGTAGTGTGCTAATGGAACACAAGTGAAGTGAAGGACAGTAAATTAGCAATACACTATGAATGACAGAACAGGGGAAACCTGTCAAATGATACAATATAACCAGCCAAGCAAAGAAGACTATACAGAAAAAAGAGGAATACAAAAATACTATTAAAATAAAAGATGTAAGAATGATGAAAAAATAATAATAATACAAATGTGCAATAACTTGCAGGTTCTCCATGATAGCAAAGCAAAATTTGTCTCACTGTCTCAGCTGTTGGGATGCCCCCTCTTTGGGTCCAACTCTGATCTTTTCACAGTTTCAGGGTTTTTTTGTCTCACTTGTGGGTATTTAAAAAAAAAACAGGAGAAGGAAGGAAGAAGAGATAAAATTGGAAAGACAGGAAGAAAGATAAAACAAGAAAGAATGAAAGAAAGGGAAAAGGAATTGAAAGATAAAAAATAATAAAACTTTAAAAAAATAAAAATTACTTAAAAAAAAAAGAAAAAAAGGATGAGCCTCTTATTGGTTTCAAACTGGCCAAACTGGTTTTTCTGGTCTTGCTGGCTGCAGCAGGCTGAGGGGTGATTGATATGGTTTTTCTCCTCCCCCACCCCATCTGCACTCAGTCAGCTTTGTGCACTCTCCCCAGAGCTAGCCTGGTGCCTCTCCTTGGCACCTTGGGTGTGGGATCCAGGTCTTCCTCAGAGTGCTCTTTCCCTGAGGTTACCACTGTGGTCTGGGGTGCGGGCGAGCAGGTGCTCAGCCAGGCTGCCTTGGTCCCACAAGTTTGGGAGCACACCCTTCCCAGCGTTATGGGGGTGCACAAGGCCTTCCTCGGAACCTCGGGATAGCTGCCTGGCTGGGTGGGGAGGTAGCTGGAGTGGCTGCTGCAGGAGAATTTCCCAAACAGTGTCTCTCTTTTCACTTTTTCTTTTTGAGAAATTCCTCCTACTCAAGCCTGCCACTCCATACTGTGGCCTGGCCTCTAGTACACCCTAATTCTCTAGCCAAAGCAGGGACTATCAGGGTCAGGGCCCTCTCAACTCTCCCCAACCAGCATCCACAGACTCCATGGGTGCTCACAGCCCCTGTGTGTTTGCCACTTAGTCCTTAGTCCTCTCTCTGTGACTTCAAGCAGCCAGGTCTCTCCTAGTGCTGCTCAAACCTTGTTTGGCTGGGGAGGGAGTAGCTGACCCGACTCTCTCCCAAGAGCCCTGCAGTAGACCCGGTGTGGGCGCTGGGCCTGGGGCTGCAGCTGCCCAGGTCCCCCTGCTGGTCCCTGGGACCTTATTGTCCTGAAGCACTCTCCTTACCATCTGGTTTTTCAGTGTCTGCTACAAGTTTTGGTCTCTTATTTTCATATATGCTGGGGTACTATTGGCTGTTTGCTCTGTTCCTCCATAGATTGGCTAGGTTTTTCTCCCATGTGTAGGGGGAAGTGGAATCTGCTCTCTCCCACCTCACTGCCATCTTCCTCCGGCCCTTACTATTATATTTTTATGATAATCTGTGATCAGTGATCTTTGATGTTAACATTTTGATGTTACTATCACAATTGTTTTGGGGGACACAAACCATGCCCATGTAAGATGGCAAACTTAATCGATAAATGTTGTATGTGTTCTGACTGCTTCACTGACAGCTGTTTCCCCATCTTTCTCCCTCTTCTTGAGCCTCCCTATTTTCTGAAACACAAAGTATTTAATCTAGGCCAATTAATAACCTTACAATGACCTCTAAGTGTTCAAGTGGAAGAGTCACATGTCTCTCACTTAAATCAAAAGAAACAAATGATTAAGCTTCGTGAGAACAGCATGTCAAAAGTCAGGATAGACCAAAAGCTAGGCCTCTTGTACCAGTTAGCCAAATTGTGAATGCAAAGGAAAAGTTATCAAAGGAAATTAAAAGTGCTACTCTGGGAAACAGACTAATGATAAGTAAGTGTAACAGCCTTATTGCTGATACAGAGAAAAGTTTTTGTGGCCTAGAAAGAAGATCAAACCAGCCTCAACATTCCCTTAAGCTAAACTCTCTTCAATTCTATGAAGACTGAAAGAGATGAGGAAGCTGCAGAAGAAAAGTTTGAAGGTAGCAGAGATTGGTTCATGAGGTTTAAGGAAAGAAGCCATTTCCATAACATCAAAGAGCAAGGTGAAGTGGCAAGTGCTCATGTAGAAGCTGCAGCAAATTATCCAGAAGATCTAGCCAAGAAAATTAATGAAAGTATCTACCCTAAGCAATAGATTTTCAAAGTGGATGAAACATCCTTATACTGAAAGAAGATGCTATCTAGGAATTTCATACCTGGAGAGAAGTCAATGCCTGGCTTCAAAGCTTCAAAGGACAGGCTGACTTTCTCGTCAGGGGCTAATGAAACTGGTGACTAAGTAGAAGCCAATGCTCGTTTGTCACTCTGAAAGTCCGTAAAAAAATTATGCTAAATTTACTCTGCCTGTGTTCTATAAATACAACAACAAAGTCTGGAGGGCAGCACATCTATTTACAACGTGGTTTGCTGAATATTTTAAACCCACTTCTCAGAAAAAAAAAAGATTCCTTTCAAAATGTTACTGCTCATTGACAAGGCATCTAGTCACCCAAGAGCTCTGATGAAGGTGTACCTGACATTGTTTTCATACCTGATAACACAGCATCTATTCTACAGCCCTTGTATCAAGGAATAATTTTTTACTTTCAAGTCGTGTTATGTAAGAAATACATTTTGAAGGCTATAGCTGCCATAGATAGTGATTCCTTTGATAGATCTGGGCAAAGTACATTGAAACCCTTTTGGAAAGAATTCACCATTCTAGATGCTATTAAGAACATTCATGATTCATGGGAAGAGGTCAAAATATCAACATTAACAGGAGTTTGGAAGAAGTTGATTCCAACCACTTTAGATGACTTTGAGTGGTTCGAGACTTCAGTGGAGGAAGTAACTGCAGATGTTGGGGAAATAGAAGTGGAGCCTGAAGATATGACTGAATTTCTGCAACCTAATGATGAAACTTTAATGGATGAAGTGTTGCTTCTTACAGATGAGCGAAGAAAGTATTTTTTTGAGATGGGATCTACTCCTGATGAAAATGCTATGAAGACTGTTGAAATAACAACAAAGGACTTAGGATATTACATAAACTTAGTTGATAAAGCAACAGCAGGGTTTGAGAGGAAAATTGACTCCAATTTTGAAAGAAGCTCTACTATGGGTAAAGCACTGTCAAACAGCATCACGTACTACAGAAAAATTGTTTATAAAAGGAAGAGCCAATCAATGCAGGAATCTTCACTGTCATCTTATTTTAAGAAATTGCCATAGCCACACCATTCTACAACCACCACCCTGATCAGTCAGCAACATTAAGGTAAGACCCTTCACCAGCAAAAAAATTACAACTACCTGAAGGCTCAGATGATAGTTAGCAATTTTAGCAATAAAGTATTTTTAATAAGGTATGTACATTTTTAGACATAACATTATCATACACTTAAGGCTACAGTATAATGAAAACATAGCTTTTATGTGTCCTGAGAAACCAAAATATTCATGTGACCTTCTTTATTGTAATATTCACTTTATTGCAGTGGCCTGTAACCGAACCCACAATATCTCTGAGGTTGCCACCATGTGTCGAAATTATAAATAGATATATTGGATTAAATAAAGTATATTATTAAGGTTAATTTCACCATTTTTAGTTTTTAATGTGGCTACTAGAAAATGTGAAATTACATTTGTGCCTCGAGTGTTGTGAGGGACTTAGGAGGGTGGGGTAGGCAGAAGATGGTGCAGCCTGGTACAGTAGAAGTAGCATGGGTGACTTGGTGGGGAGAGACACAGCACAAGCTGGCTGGGCATTTCTTGAACTGAATGGGCAGAGGGCAGAAAGCTCATGGCAAGAATAATGTAAGTAATTGGGGTAATAAGGGACAGGCACAATACCATTTAGTAACACCTACACTTTTTGAGCACTCACTATTTAAGGCACTATTCTAAGTGTTGTACACATACTAACTTATTTATCCTCACAACCAATGAGGTGGTTACTGTTATGTCTATTTTGCAGAGGAGGAAATGGAAGCATAGAAAGGGAATGTGATTTGACTGAGGTCACACAACTAGGGAGTGGCCAAATCAGAATTTGAACCCAGGAGGACTGGTTCCAGAGCCTCAGTGTTGAAGTATAGCCCCTCTCTCTAGGGTCAAGCTCAGGGATGAGCACTTTGTGGAGAATGAAGATCCCCACAGATTTGGGGCAGCACAGAGCCTGGTCTGAGTAGACAGGAAGACTAATCTGGGGGCAGGAAGTTGTGGATGCACGTGAGAGCATGCTGGCAGAAGTGTGCCTAGGAAAAGGGCAGAGGCTGATGCTTCCCTGGCACCTACTCTGCCCCATCCTCTGGCCACCATATCACAAGCTTTCCCTGAGCCTCTGTATCCAAGCCACAGGGCCACTGCCTGCAGGTTCATCTGCCTTGAATGTTCTTACCCCAATTGGTCCAGTCACCTGCCTCCTTTCCTTCACCATCACTTCCTGATCTCCAGAAGTAGGTCAAATCTCCTAATTATGGGCTCATACATACCTATAATGTTACATTTATTTATGTGAGTTTTTTATTTTCTGTCTATTCCCTCAGGGAAGGAACTGCATCTATTTTTGCTCACTTTATATACTCAACACCTACAGTAGCTCCTGACCTATAATTGCTACTAGTAAATATTCATTGCATAAATAAATCTTCCTGCAACACAGGTGTTCTAACCATTTCACAGATGAAGAAACTGGCACTCAGCCAGTTTAAGAAACTTGCCCCAGGTCCTGGTCCAGCTAAGACAGTAAGCTGAAATGTCTCCTGAGCTTATTCACTTCAAAGCCACTGCCACTTGGTGGGAGTGCAAGGAGATACCAACACTCCCAGGATGGGCATTGAAGCCAGAGGTCAGTGAGGAGGCCTGATCAACATGCGTCTGCTATTTCCAAGCCAGGGTCTTATCAGGACTCACCATATTTGATGATCTTCACCCTCCTTACTTTTCCCTACAAGGTTCTCATCCCTCATCCAGAAATCTTCATGTCTCTTGGGCCTTCTCAACCCCTCCTCTTGGAGTGCCAGCCTGGTGAGGTTGCCAGAACTCAGTATCTGACACAGATATGCCCTTATTCCAAGGGCCATGCTCCAGTTTTTTGAGTTGGATCCTCAAATTCCCTCTTTCTAGAGGAACCATTTCCAGTGTTGATGGCTGTTACTGTAATCATTCATCCATTCATTCAATCAGTCAGCAGTCACTCTATAAAAGCTCATTACTGAGTGCCTATCATATCCTTTACACTGCACCTTGAGACTCACAGTCTTTTTCAGGATAGGTAGCACCCACAGGACGGGACTTTAACCACCTCAGCCCTATCTCAAGAGGCAGAGGTTCTCAAGCTATGCCTTTCAGAACCACCTGGAAGTCCTGTTGGATGGAAGACTGCCGGCCCCACCCCCAAAGTTTCTGAGTCAGAGAGTTTGGGGTGGAACCTGAGATTACATTTCTAACAAGTTCCTAGGTGTCTTAACTCAGGCTGCTATAACAAAGTATTATAAACTGGGTAGTTAATACAACAGACATTTATTTTCTCACCATTCTGGAGGCTGGGTAGTCCAAGGTCAAAGTGCTGGCTGACTCAGTTTCTGGTGCGAGCCCTCTTCCTGGCTGACAGAAGGCTGAGAGAGAGAGAGAGAGAACTCTGGTGTGTCTTCCTCTTCTTCTAAGGGCACTAATCCCATCACAGGTCTCACCATCATTAAATCACCTAAACCTAATTATCTCCCAAAGGCCTTGTCTCCAAATACTATTACATTAGGAGTTAGGGCTTCAATATAAAAATCTGCAGGGATCAGTCTATAATACTAGGTCACGCTGATGTTCCTGGTTCAAGAACAACACTTTGAGAACAACTGCTCCAAGGAGTCTAGCTAATAGAAACCAGTTTAACTCTGTTAAATGAGTTTTTCCAAAACATTTTGACCCTGGACACCTTTGTTCATGCAACATCTTGCACAAATGTTTGACAAAACTCCAGTTGGGAAAGAAACCTGAAAGGGTCTGAAGAGAACACTTTCCCAAGTGACAGCTAGTAAGGGACCTCATGTCCCCTGGCTCGTCCTGTCTCTCTACCTCACTTCTGGGGGAGACACAGCACAATCCTTACTTCATTGAGAACAAACTTTCTGCCCTTACTTCTGACTCCTATGTCAACCCCATCCATCTCCCTCCATGGGGCTTTGCAGAATATTCGGATCAGCCGCAGGCTGAGCAAGAAAAGCTTTGACTTGAATAAGAGACTAATTGAAGTGCATTTTTTGATATATGAAAATGAGTCCATCAATAAGAGCTGGAAGTTGAGGAACCTGTCATCCAAGAGTAAAGAAGGAAGAGTTGGTTGACATCGTTTAAAGACAGTGGTGGGAAAGAATAAACCAGCTGGTCCAGTAAGCTAATCACACAAGCAAAAATCATAGCATGGTGCCAGGGTACCAGGCATATCCTCAGGGCATATAACACAGATGTGCTTTCTCTCTGCATGGATAAATTTAAATCCTGAGTGCTAGTAATTCTTGCACAAATTACACACATTTCAAGGGCAGCTTTCCAGGATTGCTTTTGGGGCTTTGCCTAAATATTACTCAACCAACTTACAAATGGAGGTGGTCTCTTTGACACTGGCTACCTTTCATGTCCCCTGCTCCCTGTACTCTGCCCCCCAGAGTCAGCAATTGCTTTTTGACAGAAGGCCCAGAGGGTGCTTTCTGAGCTGTCATCATCACCCTCCACTGAAAACACACTATACTTCTCCCTGCCCATTCAGAAGTGCAGGCAACCTCCTGGGAAGATCTCAAATGGATCTGCAAATAAGAATAGCATCTTTGCTTTGGCACGAGGTTGATCTTGGCACTCATCAAAACCTCCTCTTTCTAATGTTCCAAAACAGTGATCTGAGGCCAAATAGCCTAGTGGATCTGCTGTGCGAACCCGGTTTGCATGGTTTCAGTCCTGGTTCAATAGCTCCCCGTCTCCGGAAACAAAGCTCAGTTTGGGCCTGCCCTTCAAATGTGTCCTGTGGGACAGGGACTTCCGTAGCTCTATGTGTCCACTGTCATCTGAATTTCACAGCTGTTGAAGTAAAGGATGGCTTTCTAGAACGCAAGGCACTAAGATAAAGTCACATACTCATTAGCGGGCACACAAGGCCCTTGGGAGCCCAGGCCACCACGCTCACCAGCTCACCTCCCACTCACACATCTGACAGGAGGTTTGCTGGACTGTGTTCTTCTGTGAGCCATAGAATCTGTCTCTTAACTGCTTTATCAAGTTGATCATTGTGCTGTAATTTCATCTACCTTTCAAGGCCCTGATTCTGTTTTCAGTCTGAGTTTAATTTAACAATCTATTTCTGTTTCAACAGCTGTCTTTTATTTCTGGAATTTTTATTTGGTTTGTTTTCAAACCCGCCATCCCCTCTCCCTTTTGAATTGCTCCATTTTCTCTGGTTCCTGGCATTTAAATGTGTGTATTTGTTTTGTCTGTGTATTCTTGCACATGCAAAGAGTCGTTTCTTTTCTGTTTTGTAAGTTTTTATTCTAAACTTATCTCCGACAGGAACTGTCCTGCTCAGGCCCTGGGTTGTGGGGACATGTATGGGGACAGGTTTTGAGTATGTTTTTGCCAGTATTCCTAAAGACCTCATGGACATATTTTTAAGTTATTTCTGTATTCTGGATTTCCACACCATGTGGGCTGGTACCTGTGGACCCAATGCACAGGCACAGGTTCCAGGCTGCTGGGCAGGCCTACTTCCTGCATTCCTAGGTTGATGGCAGTGATTGTCCCAGGACAGTGCTTCAGATGTCCCTTTGCAGCTGGGGGCTTCATGGAAAAATACATGCCACTCAGGCCTTCCTTGTATGGAGGACCTGAGTCTCCATTCCTCATTCCCATGGGCTTTGAAAGCGTGATTGAACAGGGTGGGCCCAGCCCCCTCAAGTGGCCACTGTTTCAACTCTCAGATGTGGATTTGGGGTTTTTTTTGTTTTTGTTTTTGTTTTTTTTTGGTGGGGGGGGTGGTCTTCTAAGGAGTTCTCTTTCTAGGTCTCTTATTTTTATCTCATTTTGTTTTACTGTTGTTATGTTTTATCCAGAATCTCAATGTATTTGGAAAAGGAAAGAGGTTTCCATATCTGCTCAAGCTGAAAATATGTGCAAAGTATTGTGCATGGCTTATTTTAGCTTGATTGACACAATTTAGAGAGATCTATATCCTATGTATAGATCTGATTAATGTCTTTACTGTACAGGTGATGGAGCCAAGATTTAAGGAGGTTCAGTTAGTTTTCCAAAGTCCAGAGCATGATTCCCCCAAAATTGCTAAAGCAGGGGTGGCACCCAGCCCATTACCTGTAGGCCTGGCCTGCATGCCCCCCTCCAGCACCTCCTCTGTGGCCCTGCCATGTCACTCCTGCCAGCCTCTGCCCTGTGGCAGCTGGTCAAGAGAAGGCTGCTCACTCGGTTCGACCCACACTCACACCAAAGCTTTCTCATCATTTGCCTGCTATAAGTGGTCTCCTTTCTCTGATCAAAAGGTTTCCACCTTGCAAAAGCCTGCCCAGACACACTTTCTCAACCTCACTCCCCTCTGGTATGAATTGTAAGTTCTGAGTAAGAGTGAGGGTGGAGAGGTGAGAGTGGATGAGAGAAGCACCGTCAGAACTTGGCAGTAAATTAAGTAGAGGGAGAGGAGTTGGGGAATCCAAAGCAATGCCCAGTGTTATGGCTTAGACGACTGACCAGATGAGGAAGCATTTGCTGAGGGGGAAGGAGCAGGTGAGGCTGAGCATGGAGGGTGTTCAGCTCAATTTTGGACAGAATGAGTTTGAAGTACTTGTGGAACATCAAGTGGGGCCATTCAGGGACAATCTGACATACAAGTTCATGACTCCAGAGAGCAGCCTCTGCTGCAGATCCTGACTTGGCAGGAAGTGTGAGAAGCTGAGCCAGTGGTTGTGTGTGAAATGGAAAGGCACACACTGTGTGTACGCGCATGTGTGTATGTGTGTTACATTTACTCCTATAAATTCCTTGAGATTAGAAAGCGTGCCATTTTTTCCTATTTATTTTCTAAGGGGGCCTAAGACACAACGGCCGGCCCTCGTGCAACAAGGATTAAATAGTATAAGGACTCTGAAAAGCTGTTTCAAAATGGAAAAGCGTGTTCCAAGATTAATTGTTGTTATGACTACCACCCTCCTCCTCCCTCCCAGAAATGTCCGGACCTCCTGTTGCCTACAAAATAAAAATAGTCCACATCCTCGGGCCTCACTTCTAGATCTATTCTTGCAGCCTCCTCCCTCCAGGCTCTGTGTGTTTGCCCCTTTCCTCCTCCCAGTGCAACCAGACACCCCTCCTCCCCCGGGTTAACTTGGCACCCTGCAAAATCTGTGCATGAATCACAAAAGGGTTTTGTCAGTTCTATGACTGGACTGGTAGCTCCAAAAAGGTAAGTGCTTGCTTTCATTCACAATGCAGGATATATATTCAGTAAATGTCTGCAGAAGCGAACGAATGAGTGAATGGCTACATACCCTGAACCTAGTGCTTTCTTTGGTAACAGAAAAGAGAGATGAATAATTAAAGGAATAAAAGGTTTCTGCTCCATTTATTTGGATTTTTTTCTTGCTGTCTATTCCTAATGAAATCTTAACAGCCCTTCCATATCCACCCTAGATACCACCTTCCCAGCCAAAAGCCATCTCTCCCCTCCCTGGAATCTCACAGCGCTTTACACCAAGTCCATAACCCTTACCTCAGTCCCCATTACATTTGGACCTTTCGTGTACTTGGTATCATTACATTGGAGCTCATGAAGGCAGAGCACATATCTGACAAGACTGCATCCTATGCAGCCCCTAGTACACTCCCCAGCACACGGTAGTTGGTAGGTAAGTGCATGGCACCTTGAGTAGCTGCATTCAGAAGTACCTGATTTGCTGGGAGAACCAACTTGGAACTTCCAATGTGCCATTTAAAGGACATTTGGGCCAATCACCCAGCTGCCTGGCCTGCTCCTCCCCTCTTGGGCAAGGCTTCCCTTGTCCTGGATTCATCCTGGAGTGCCAGCCTACTCCCAACTCAGACCACCTTTGACATTGTCCCTGTTACGATTCCTCAACCTCTTTCCCTGGGTCACTGGTCTCTGATTCACTCACCAGCTGAGCAGCAGCTGGTGAGCAGTGCCCATCTCAGGAATACACCTGCAGATTTTCAAAGAGCAGAGTGCCTTTGGTTCAGCTGAGGCTTCGAACATCAGGGATGACATTGGACATGCTTGGTGTGCATGCATTCTCCAGTGATTCACAAACAATTGGGAATTAAAGTGTTTCTCTTCCCCCTGGAAAGGTCACTTTGCCTAATTCCCTTCTTTCTTGGTTGAGCTATACATCAACACATTTATTTTTGCTTCCTCCTGGCTTGGTCATTTTTCAACTCCAGTTTGTCCCTGCAGTTCTAGCAGAGGGTTAATGCAGGTTTCTCCTTGATCGTAGATCCACATTTATGAAGCCCTAATTAGGAATTTCCTTTAGGTGTGCCTTCATAGATTACTTGGTGTGAGAAGTCTGCAGGCATAAACCTGGTCTGAGCTAAAAGCCTGTTGGATATCCAATTAGAAGCTAACTGGGGAAGTTTCTAATCTTTCAAACCTCTTGAGTCTTTCTCCCCATTCACAGAAGGCCCTTCTCTTTTGATCTTGGATACTATAAATCTTGCCATCTTTTGTGACCCACATTAATATGAAATGAATGTATCCCCTTCCAAAATGCCAGGAGTTTATCCTTTCTTAGCGCTTAATGTGGTAAGGGTACAATGCATGAGCACTCTTCAACTCTCAGGGCAGGAGTTTAAATGGGTACAGCCCTTTGTGGAAGGAAACCAAAACAATATGTATCAAGAGCCTTCAAAATACCTCTAACCTTTGACCCCATAATTCCACTTCCAGGAATCTTTCCCATGGATATAATCAGAAATGCAGATAAATATCTATGCACAAAGAAATTCATTACAACATCATTTATGATTGCAGGTACCTATGAATACCTGATAATTAGGGAATGTTTAAGTATATTGTAGTTTATCCATATTATACAGCCATCTAAAATGAAGTTGGTAAAGGCATTTTAATGCTGACATTAAGCGAAACCAGCACACTTTCAAATTGTATAAACAGTGTGATCCAAATAGACCTTTCTGAGCTGTTGTTTCACAGGATATTTACAGGAATGCTATAAATAGAAAAGGTCCATTTTCCAGCAAGGTTGGAATGTTATTATAGGCATGTACGCTGAGGCTGCTGGGAGTCTTGGATATGCTAATGAAATTTGAAATTAAAAGAACAATGAAGCTGGGTGTACAAGGTCACTGTTTTTACGCAGGCCACCACGGTGCCTGCTCCACGTACTTCAGAAAAGCTGGGGAGGGGGATGCCTAGGAGAGACTGTAATGTTGAGAGGAGTCACTGCTGCTGTTGAGCTATGGAACTATTTTACTTCTCCCTTGGAATTTTTCGTACTGTCCTACAAAAATGTTACAAGTCTTCTGAAAGAAAGAGAGCCAAAGATCTCCCTCCAACTCGCTTTGGCGGACTTGGAATACTGTAGAGGCAGCTGGCATGTGGATCTAACAAGACAGTCACGCTCCAGAGGATGCGTCCTGTGCGAGTGGTGATGGCGGCCAGAATGAGGGAGAACCCCAGGGCTGTCTGGTTGACTCTCAAGCTCTGCTTACATTTCAAAGGACATGGGGTGTGGTCAGGGTCCCTCTGTGCTCTAAGCCTGACCAGAGGGTTCCTGAGACCTCAGAGAACATCCCCAGGATGTGAACCATATTCCAGTTTCTGGAATATGCTGCCTGGCTGCTGATTGCAAACTTCATGACCAGGGTACATTGGGCCTCCTTGGGTTGGATGCTTCCTCATTTACATACTTTTCCTAGTTCCTCCCTCTTCCATCACCACTAGACCGTGGCTCCAGCTCTTCCTTTTTGCCACATCTACACCCTGGATCAACTCCACTGCAGCCACACAGGCCCAGCCTGTGAACCCTGCTCCCAGCCCAGTATCTGGTCTCAGGCATTGAGCAGGAGGGGAGTGTAAATTGGGTTAGGGCCTCTAGCGAGGTGTAACAGGCACTGAGCTGTAAAACCAGTGGATTGTCACAGGACTTTGGAGACATCTGCCTGGGCCTCTTCTGCTTATCTTCCATGGGCCCCTAAAATATTCATCAGGCTTTATCAGACTAATGGGCTTCAAAAGGAGCAATTTTCTGAGACATGAGACAGGACAATATAAAAAGAACATTAAGGAAAAATTTCTTATTGCAAAATGAAAGGGAAAAGATCATTTAGCATCCCTGTTGGTGTTATCTATTCATGAGAAACAGCACATTTAATCCAATGTGGGATGTAGGGAGGGCTTTGATGCCCTCACCTTGGGGTCACCTTCATGCAGAACTCATCTGTCTCTGCTGTCACAGATGGCAGGGGCCATGGAGACAAGAAGATACAGATGAGAGACATTTCAGAGGGGACTTTCACAGGATGTAGAGGGATTACAGGGAGAGGGAGTGTGGAGCAGAGAGAGTCTTACACGATTCCCAAGGCACTAGCTTAGGGAGGGCAGCATCATTCTTCAGCCTTTCTTCTTTTTCATGCTTTCTATCCCCCTTCCCAAGACGCCCAGTCTTGATTTCTGTTTTGGATCATGCCATGGGAGTTTAGTCCCTTGTGGTCAGGAATCGTGACTCCCTCCTGGTCTCCCAATGTCCCTACCCATTTATTAGGGTTAAGTTTTGGTTCCTAGCCCTGAGACCACAAGTCTCAGGAATAAAATGTTGTGAGGGGACATGCATGTAAGAGTGTTCTGCACCAAGTCCAGACCAGGGGGGCATATTTTTGTTTCTTCTCTGCCTCTGCAGGTAATCCAAGGTAGCAAGGCTATCTCTTTCAGAATTTATTTTGCTTGAATCTAACAGCACGAGATTACAACAGTTCCACAGGCAAGCCTTACTATAGAGACAAAGACAAAGGGATTGGAGGGTTCCTATTGTCCTGCATCTCATGTCTCCTCCTCTTCTTCTGTTCATTGCCTCTCTCCTCACTCCTCTTTAACTCCTAATTCTTTCCTCTTCCATTTTCTTCTTTCCTTGTTCCTTCTGCCTCCCCTTCTCTATCTTCATCTTCTTTCTACTTTTGATCTAGCTTCTTTCTCTTTATAGCTCCCTCTATCCCCAGACTTAGAAAAATAATTCCAATTTAACTTTTTCTCTACTAAGGAACTAAGAAAAAATATTATACAAGACAAATTTAAGCTGATACCCTCATCTGTCCACCAACAGCTTGCTGGCCTATACAGCTAGTGATTATGTGATCAAGATGACCTGCCACAGTCAAATGTTTGCCTGATAATCAGATCCTTGGGCATTCCTCTACTCACATCATTTGCCCCATCCTGTCTGATGTGAGCTTCTATAAACTCAGCATATACCAATCATTATGCTGATTGAGTTCTTTGCAATAAAAATTGTTGACCCCAAAATGCCTTCTCCTCCTATTATAATTAGAATAAAAGCTTGTTTGATGTTTCATTGCACATTCAACTTTAAGTGTTGCTTCTCTTTCTTTCCATTAGATTTGTGACAAAGAGTGGCATTACTATGTCATCAATGTGGAGTTTCCTGTGGTTACCTTATATATGGATGGAGCAACATATGAACCATACCTGGTGACCAATGACTGGCCCATTCATCCGTCTCACATAGCCATGCAACTTACAGTCGGCGCATGTTGGCAAGGTAACCCCAAACCAAACCCTTCTCCCTAGCCCATCTGTGTACAATCCATGAAAGGTACTGATAGAGAAAAGGGAAAAGCAAATGGTGTTGGAATTGACCAAAGAAATTTACTGTCACTTACTAATAAAACAGGAGTTATAAAAATAAGGATTTATCCAGATGCTAAGCTTATGTAATAATACAAAACTTGACTAGAAACAAGATTTTGATTTTAGATCAACATGAGCAGTTCCATGGTTGCCTCTGAGTTACTGATACCTTTTATCATTCTGGACCCTCACCCAGTTTCAGACTGGAGCTATGAATGAGAAAAGGCTGAATATAGAATCCTGTATCAAAATGGCCAGTTGGCTCTGTTAAGTGCCATGTTGGGCAGGAGCCAAAGACCTTCCTTTATCCCCACACAAGTTGTCCAAGCCCCCAACCCTCTGTTCTGGGAACTCACAAATATGCAAGGCCGTGGAAGATAGATTTCTTAGAGGCATGAAGCCTTGGGAGGCTACTTGTAGCCCCTTTCCTGCTCACTGAGGACAGAGGCTCTTTGTTGCCTTCCCACTCGAAGCTCTCTGCTCTCTCCTCGATTCCTTTCCTCAAATACACAAACCCAGGCTAATGTTCTCTTTGGAATCAGGAAACCAGCTCTCTAAGGAACAGGCATGTAACCGTTCTGTCTTTTACTCAGAACCATGGAACTCTGTTTTTGCTCCCTTAAGGGCTACGGTGCTTTGAAGTACCAATGAGAGAGCAGAGGGGAAGGAAAACATTCCCCAAATAGGCAGATTAGTACTCTGAGATGACTCAACCTTGCATTGATGGATTCTGCAAAGGTTACTGAGATTTGTGACTGTGACCATTCACCATGGAAAACTGAAGAGAGAGGTGGACTATGGTGTAAGAATATGCCTTCAGAGGACCAGCCAACCAAAGGTGAACTAGAGGAGGCATAGGCCCCTCTGGGACAAAGAGTGACTTCTGGACCATTCCATGTACAAGAAGACGGGAGTCAGTGCACATAGCACAGCCCTGGGAGAGGTGGGGATACAAGACTCAGGAGGGAAATAAAGCATGAATGAGGCATGGGAAGAAAATGCATTCCTAAGCTGAGGTCACCTACTTGACGTCTGACATGTCACATGGTAATAAAAAGTTCATTAAACATTTCAACAGAACTTGATGAGAGTTGCATCAATATGGCAGAATTCCCTAGGATATCAGGAAACAGAGACTGTGTCATCTGGCAAGAGTCCATGAAACTAATTAGTATAGCAGGGCATTGATTTAGAGGTTTCACAGGACTCATTAGTCACGGAACACAGCTGCACTAAAGCAATGGCCCTCTGGTGTGGCTCAGTGCCCCAACCAACACCACAGCAAACCTGCGGATATTTTGGAACATAGCCTGGATACTTCCTGTAATGTAAGAGGGTCCTACTCATATCCTTGCCATGAACCTTATCGTGACTTTGCTTAGAAGTCCCCAAAGAGCACATGCAGATTCCTATCACCCTATCCTGCAGTGGATACCCGCCCTCAGTTCTACAAGGCCAGCTACTACCACTGCAGACTAGTTTCTCCTACTACTGCAGCCTAGGTAGGGAAACAACCCCACTCAAATAAAAAGTGACTTCATAAAGAATTAATATGATCTCTTTGAATTAAAAGAGGCTAAGTTGTATTGCAGTGACAAGCAAGCCCCAATTCTCGGCTACTTAAAATAATTCTTGCTTCATATTCACTGAATATTAGTGGAGGCTCTTCTCTGCTTTTACTTCAGTCTGCATCCCAGGTGGACAGCAGACACATTGCTGGATACAGACAGAAAGAAGAAGAAAGAAAGCATGATGAATGCTGTACAAGCTCCTAAAGTTTTCACCTATAAGTGACACCAATTGTTTTGACTCACATTTTATTGGCCAAAGCATCTCATGTGGCCACACCTAAGGACAGGGAAGTGAAATCTGCATGTGATTGGAAGAAACTAAACATTTTATGAACAACACTGATGAACACCACAGACTATCTACCTAGTCTACAGATACTTGTTTGACTGCCATTAGTGCAGTAAAAAAATATAACCACTCTTCCCTAAATGAGACAGCCCCAAATTCCCACCTGCTACTGGGAATTCCCAGCTCAATGTCCAGGCTGTCTGAATGATTCCTGGTGATTTCTTCATCAGGATGAGATGCATAGGAGGCTGTATACCTGGCACAAATGTGGCTTCACTAGATTTGGATAGACACCAATAGAATTATTTTCCCACAACCATAACTATCATCCTCTATACATGCACACACACACACACACTCACTATGAAACAGTGAAATGAGATAGAATGACTAAAACACACTTGCACTAAAAAATGAAGAACTTGAAGAATACAGCAGTCTCTGTTCCATAACAATTCTGAAATCACTCTGGGAAGATGCTGTATAGGCCACTATTCGAGGGTAGGGTGGGTTGTCTGTGGACCTAGAATCCACTCTCTGTGAGGTGTTTCCTTTTCTAGTATCCTGGCCCACATCTGAAGATTGAATTGTCACATCATAAATAGCAGCTCTCATATCATATCTGATTACAATTTATTTAAAAGCTATTTTGTTAAAGTGTTTTTTAAACATTAAACCCAAGTAGGTTTATTTTATAAGAATGTGGGAGAAAGAATGACTACTAGGGTATTCACTAAGTATTTCTGTCCTCTTCCCAGGTAGATGCTAGGACCATTCTTTCTTGGAGTTAGGTATAGTCATCTGACTTGCTTTGGCCAATTAAATGTGAGGAGAAGTGCCTTATGTCATTTCCTGGTGGATACTTTAAGAGCCAGTGTTGCAAGGAGACTCTTTACTTACATGGGATGTTTACAGTCATATGAGAAAGTGCTATTTGTCACAGTTTGTAGATAAAGAAACTGAGCCTCTGAGAGGTGAAGAAGCTCATTGAAAGTCACCCGACAAAATCAGCCTGACCCCATGTGTTCAAAGCATGTCTCTTTTCACTGTGACTCACTGTCCCCATTGCTAGTTGATCATTTTGTTGATGTGATGACATGTCTAGAAAAATGTAGGAGCTGATGTGTATTAATACAAACACTATAAACCCTTTACCCCCTGACGCATCTGACAACCCTGGAACCAAAAAGTCACAGGAGTACTGCATGCCCTTTGCTAATCACCTGCTATATCCTTCCTTAAGTGGCCCTCCACAAATGAAATAAAAAAATAGTTTATGTTTTAGAGACAGAAAATTTTGAGTTTGAGTCAAATCCAAACCCCAGCCCTGCCACTTACTAGCTGTGTGGACCCAACAGAATTCCTAACTTCCCTTAGCTTTTATTTTCTTACCCATAAAACTAGAGTGATATCTACCTTGCAGGGTTGTTATGAGTTAGGTGCTGGGCACATAGAGTGTGCTTGGCATGTTTGAGTCAAATGAAAGTGTAAATTTGAAAACATTTGTGGCCCTCCCCTCCACCTACTCTCTGCTCCTTGCACTTAAACTCAATGTGGCAGCCACTTGGGACGAGTACTCTCTGTCTTCTGTGATTCTAGCTTCCCATAGCTCCTTGCATGCCCAGGACTAATCCTCACACACAGAAATGCTCTCTCAGCTCCATCTATAGGTCAGAAAGAAGGTCACTGAGGCTCAAGAATAGTCAGGAGACACGTACTGGAAGATAGGGCCTGTGGTGTAGGCAAGAACCTGATATGTGGGTTTTGGAGAAGATTTGGGTATTTTCCCTAAGATGAATGACAGTCCATTAATAAATCTTCAGGATGGGAGACAATCTTTTGAATCTTTAAAATCGGGCTTTATAGGATGAATAGGAGTTTACTACAGAGATAAGGAAGGCAACAGCATATGCCATGGCAGGGAAGCATGATGCAGTCCTGCTCAGGGCACCTTATCACTGGAATGTACATGGACCAGAATGAGTGGAGAAGAGGCCGGGAAAAGGAGTTGAGAGCAGACCATAGGACGTCATACTTCCTCACTGAGGAGCTTGGATTCACATGAATACTTACAACCTAGTTGGAGCCACATTTTGTCTTGGACACATCAAAAGCTCTGTTGGTAGGACATGGTGCTGTGAAGTTAATGGCCTGCAATGTGGCCCTTATCTCAGCATGTTTCTAAATCTCCCAAAGTCCACTTATGTATATACTTTAAGCCCTCTGTGTGGACCTCTAATTGGGCCTACAATTGTGGGGAGTTTTTCAGGTGCTTTTGAGGTTGGCAAGGGAACTAGCTCCCATTTGCAAAACGTCCAGCCGGGCTTTAACAATGGGGATGGAAAATAACTTGATAGCAGCGGCTTGTTGGGTGTTCCTGGGAGCTGGCTCCAGCACCGTTGCTGGGCAGCGCTTTGCGGCCCCAGTGAGCCTACTGTGTCCTTTTAGTGAATTTAAAGGCCAAAGTAATCAGTGGACCTCTGCTTCATTGGTATTTTTTCCAGTAATCAAAAAAAAAAAAAGCAGAAAGTTCATTTACACTTAAGAAATGTCACCAGTACAGCCTAAAACGTGGAGAAAAACTGCAGCAAGGATGGACCTCATGTCACGAAAGAGTCCTTCTTTCTCTGTGTGGCCAATGCAAACTACCTTGCCATCACTTCTGTGCTCGTTGTCACACCGTTCTCAGGATACACTCAGTCTGAGCTGACTCAGAAATTGCTGCCATTAAACAAATACCAGGTTCCTTGTCTCTTTCTAGATCGTGCCATGAAAGAAGATCATTTAAAAGACTGATTAAGTTGTTCTTTTCCTTAAATTCCCTACCCACTCAGTTCTAACAACACAAATTAAAGGTCTACTCATACATAATAAAAATTGTATACTCACATCTGCTTGCCCCCCGACCTATAAACTGGCCCAATCACGAAGTGCTCCAACCCACTGTCTGTGGAAGTGACCCAGGAAGGCTGCTGATTGTGCCAGACTGGGCCTTAGAGAGCCTTGGGGTTTCAGGGAGATGCCTTGGCAGGTGACACTTCAGGGCACCTCTCCCAGCACTACACCCAGAGCAGCTGTTTTATCTATTGTATATGGCATCTGGACAAGAGTATTCTTGACAAAATGATGAAATGTGACACTGCCTCAAGAAGCCACTACCCTGCTCCCTGCCTGATCCTTATCCATTCTTGGTAGACTCATCATAGGTGTCCTTACTCAGGCTCTGTCCCTAGCAACCACATCATCCCTACCTCTGTTGGAGACTCTCCTCTAGCATTCTTGACCTTGGCATTCCTGGAGTGTCCAGCTTTTCCTACTCCTTACTGTGATATCCCCTTTGTCTCAGATAAGGAAGGCTCTCTACCCAGCTCCTGGTCTTACTGAGTTCTACCCACTACTTAACAAATAAAGCATTGGAAGGTTGAAAAGGGGGTGGTTTTATAAATTAGAACCTGTTAAGGGAAAAATACAGAACCCCCACTATGGCTTTTGGGAGAAGCCAAGGCAAGGAATAGGAATGGTCAGATAAGGGATAAAAAGGCAGAAATAATGTTGAGAGTTGCAGTAATCAATAGTATGTGACCCTCAGCCAGAAGGGAGCTAGAGCCACCTGTGGGCCTGAGAGCTGGTGTTCATTTCCAGGTCACAGCCTGCCAGACACTAAACGAGTGCAGACATGTGAAGTACATGCCTTTATTTAATAAGCTTGGTCTAATTTAGTACAAATTCCCTTAATAAAGTCTGTGTTCAAATTATTCTGCATCCCTAGGGTCTGTGCTCTGGAAGAGAGAGGCACGTGCTAGCATAATCTGCTTTATGTTCAGGTGGCATTTCCCAAAGAGGGCTTTATGAAGCTCCGGTGCCACAGGAGGCCCCTTCCACAAGGAGGCCAAGGTCAAGTTTGGAAAACCGCACAAATCATTCCCATACCACCTCGTTGGAGAGTCACAATGCATGTTAAGTTATTAAAAGCTCTCAAAAGCCCACCAAGAAAGCAATCTGTTTACATTGCTTAAACTAAATTCTTTAATCTTATTTCACTGTTGAACTCACTCTTTGTGAAATAGTGCTCCTGGAGCACTCTTTGGAAAACACCTCACTGGCATTAGTAATGCAGGTCTCCATCTCCTACCATCTCATGAGTCTGCAAAGGCAAGGACTGTCTGCTCTCCTGGATTCTCCTCTCTTCACCTGTCCCCTGCTCCAGGACCCAGAGAAGATGAATAATTAATGTTTGTTTAATTACACCCCATTTCCAGATGGTTTTGACAAAAGTGTATGGTTCATGGTCTGACACTACAAGAATGACCAGCAGGGTTTCTCTTAGCATTGTCTGTAATTTTTTAAAAATCAAAGAAAGATTGTTCTAGGCCCTGGAGTTAATTTGATGTGAGCATGTATTGGTTTAAAGGCAGTACAGATTAAATCAGCTTTAAAATTCAGTGATTCATGCCTGGAAACTCAGTATAACTGGGTTGTGATTCTAACTCTGTACCTTTTTCTGAAGATTATATCAATTAGAAAATTTGACAAGGGTCTTAGAGAAAAAGCAGTGTCATTTTAGCTTCTCCAAAGGACACAACAGAGGAGGAGAAAAAAAGAGCAAGAGGCCACTGAAAAGAGAGACCGAGAAGCTCACACAGTGCAGTCCTATGTAGAAGTTCCCAGGTCCTTGCTGCCACCCGAACTAGCTGCCACTTTTGAGTTCCTGCTCAGTGCTGACCTCTTAGCATCTTGTCTTTTAACAGCCCCTGTGACATGGGTATGATTACAATTGCCATTTTGCTGATGAGAACACAGAGACTTAGAGAAGATAAGTACCTTGGTAAGGGTCACGTGGAGCCTGGATTTGCGCCCAGGTCTGTGCCACCAGAGCCCTCACCCTTAATTACACTGTCACACAACCTCTGCTTCTAGGGTCATGTAAAGTCAGATGGTGCATCACAGCCAAATAAGGGAGGCTGGAGGATTCCTTAATCTGGTCTCCAATCCTTTGCCCAAACTTTCTGGGGCATTTTCCCCACAGATCCTACAAAGTCAACCTGAGGGCTAAAGGTAAGTGCAGGCCCATCAGGCCCCATGCTTCAGTGTGGGAAGGGAAGTTGGGTGCCAGAAGGGGAGAATCCCAGGTGCTCACTGCTGCTGCTTTAGCTGCTCTGAGTCTCTGAAAACAGTGTCCTGTCTCTGCGCTCCTCAGTCCTCCTAGAGGATGAAGGGGAGAAACTGGGTGATACGTGAGGGCCCTTCCAACTCTGTGAATTTAGGTCTCCAGAGAACTGACTTTTGAGGTCATCCAAAAGCTGTATGTTTTATGCACTTAGAACATGCTATATAAATGTTTGTGGAAAGGTGAGGGAGATGGATACACAAAACCTGAAGGATCAGGAAAGCCTGCTGAGAATGTGTCATGGCAGCCATGGTGGCAGCTCATCGGTCTCCACAAGTCACCTGCAGCCTGCAGCTGCCAGTCCCCGGGGTTTGGGGGGCAATGTTAAAGCTGCAGCTCACGGGGGTCTATTACACACTTCACTTAGTCTTGCGTTCTGTGGATGTCTCTATCGCTGAAATGAGAAAATGAGAGAAAGCAAGATTTCAGATGGTCTTACATTTGCATTGCTCAAAACTGATACCCAATCATCCATGAAATTGTGTTCACTGAGAGGCGTCCCGATCAACCAGCCATGCACAGGGCAGCTTCTGGCTCGAGCAAGGGGGAACGTGGCCCCCAACCCTTTCTGTGTGTCTCTCAAACTAAATAGCTATGGGAATGGCAGCAGGAAAGAAAAGACCAGCAGCATCCTGCACACACTTTGCAAAGGGAGGAGACCCAGTACATTCATACACATTGATCCCTTCCTCAGACTGAGAGGGAAGTGGACATTACTGATTCAAAAGCTCTTTTCAGAGTGGGTGGGTATTCCCTCTCACTTGAGAGAAAGCTGAGGGGGAATTCATTCCCTGGGCAAACTCTGGCTCACACGAACACAGGCTCTATTGCATCACATTTAGCAACTGAGTAGCAACTGCTACTATTTTTCAAGACAACCATGTTTCCCAGCAAACTTGGCACAAGTCATTGGGAGTTGCTGCTGAACTCATTCAGTGTCCACAGAGCCCACTATAATTGGACATTCTGCCCCAGCAGTGTGTCAGTCCCAGCCTGTCCCTGTCCTTAGGAAGCATCCCAATTATTACACCTCCTAGAACTCTGCCAAGAAATCTCACTGTGTGGCGTGCAGGTCAAAGGCTTGGGGGCAAGAAGGATCTGAGTTTGAATCTAGGCTTCACTAATTTCTGGCTGTGTAGTCTTGGACAAGTAACCTAACTTTGAAAACATTATCTATAAAAGGAGTTGAAAGTGTAGTAGAGAAGAATCTGGATACATAAAGAAAAGAAATTAGTTTTTTCACATCCATTTTAGGTTCATTTCAAGCCCTTATTCCAACTAAGTGAGGGAGACTTAACCTTGGCAAATTTGGAATTTGGAATTCTTTCATTCCCTTAGGGTGCCGGCTGATTTCAGGGGGATTTATGTGGTGCTGGGGTGCTGAAGAGGCCTCCAATCTGTCTTTCTATGCAACTGTCCATTGATATGGCACTTGCTCTGGTCATCAGTCACTAAAAGTCCTTCAAGACTGGCAACCCTTTCAGAGTTTCCGTGCCTTATTTAGGGCCATAGAAAGACTTCCACTGCTCCTCATGTTCTCTCTGAAAGACCATCTGTTCATCCGTCCAGACCCCAGGCCACGTTCCCTCCCAACACCACACACCCCTGCCACAGCTCAGCCAGGTGACAGGCTCAGGTGTCCTCACTCTGCATCTCAGCTGTTTGACCTCCCTTCACACCCCCCAGTCTGGGGAATCATTTCCTAGTCTGGGGGAATCCAGAGTCTCTTCCTCTGTTTCTCCCCCAATGTGGAGCCACCCCCAGATCTTCCCCACTTCCTAAGAGTTTAGGCTTCTGGAAATGAAACTGGGGAAGAGACTCAGCTTCAAGCCCAGTCTGCTCCTTCCCTGTGGCACTGAGCACAAGCCAGCAATGGAGGCAGGAGGGGAGAAATGAAAAGAATAGAGGCTAAGGTCTCAAAAGTAATATCTTACTACTTAAATATTAAATAAAATAGACACAGACAACAGTGTGGTGGTCATCGGAGGGAAGGTGATGAGGGAAGTGGTAAAGGGTGAAGGGGGCCACATACATGGTGATGGAAGATGATTTGACTTTGGGTGGTGGGTGCACAGTGCAACATACAGATCGTGTGTCATAGAAATGCACACTTGAAACCTATATGACCCTATTAACCAATGTCGCCTCGATAAATTTTTTTAAAAGAATGAAATAAAATAGTATATTGAAGAACTTGCCACGTTTTAAGGACCTCATAAATGATGGCTATCATTATTTCCCCTGTGATCTGTTGGCCCATTATCTATGTCATTGGTTTGAAAATTAATCATGCTCTGCCTTGGAACATCTATCGTATTGGCAATTTACTCTTTTATATTTTTCCTGTTTTTATACTTTATTTTCCCAGCTAAATGTAAGCTCCTGGAGAGCATGGTCCACATCCTATAATTAACTGAATCTAGCAGAAGGCAAGGCATGCAGCAAACACTTTAAAAATGTGTGCCGATCTAGCCTCAGGAATCCAAAATCGCGCTCACAAAGATTTAAAGGAGGTTTTTTGTATTAGAAATCAGGTTATTTTTTTCTTAAAATAATTCATGAGCATGTTTATATCTAAGTGCTAACAGAGGGGCCATGTGGTATATGCAGAGACTCTACATAGTAAAAAGAAAGAGATTTTCAATGTATCCATTATATTTTAAAACCCGCATCACTACAAACCCTGAGTGCAAGTATATTTCAAATTTTATGCTGGTCTCCTATTGCAAAATGCTAATTGAATTGATTTCCTGGAGCTGCATCACTGATAAATAGAGTACATCACAGATCTGGGATTTTTGAGTCAAAAAATATTGAATGTGAATGCTTTGCTGAGAGAAAATAGTGTGTAGAAAAATGACAGCATCCATAAGAGTTGCAAAGTTTGGCCTTTAAGGGTGGAGCTGCTGAGTGAGCAATTGAGTGGAGTCTGAGGACATGGCAGAGTGGGCTCTCTCCGAGGCTCGCTGGACCGGACTGGCCAGTATCACCAGGATGCCCCAGCTGGTCCTCTGTATGGATAGATTCACTCACACAATAAGGCCCACACTTCACCACTTCCTACTTTTGTGGCTCTAGGTACCTTACTCCTCCTCTCTAAGCCTGAATTTGTTTATCTCTAACTATAGAGTAAGTACCCCCTGGCCAAGAGTTTGATGAAGATTCAATAAGATAATGTATGTGAGGACTTCGCATGGTGTTAGAAACATAGTTCACACCCAGTACATGATGGTTGGAAAGAGGACCACAGGATGCCCTGGAAAGTGGCAGTTCTACCATTCATACCCAGACTCACACCTTCTTCCCTCAGGTCTACACCAGTGTTGCTTTGCTAGGGCAAGAACATGCTAATGACTTTGAGGGGTGGGGGGCTTTGAGGGCCTAGAACAGAAGGCCCCACATTGACTCCCCATGCCCTCAAACCATGGCCATCACAGTCCATCCCTCAAAGCCAGATCTGTTTAGAGTTCCCTGTGGACTTCTCCTTCATTTCCAAAGTGAGGTGTTTGGGGTGGGAAGTAACAATGGTCAGTCAAAATGGCTCACACCATAAAGATGGATGATGGGCTTCCCCAGCTGAGGACGCTCCGTGGCAGAGCAGTGGGGAGGCCCACTCAGGGCTCTGCTCAGCCGGCTCTGCCTCTCCCAGCTCTGCCCTCCACCACGCATTGCCTTGGTTGTCCGTGGTCTGCTTGCAAGGTGGCTGCAGCAGCTCTTGGCTCTCCAGAGTGGAGAGAGCAAAAGTAGGTTCTAGAAGCCTCCTGGAAAGAAAATGGAAGCTCTTTTCCCAGAAGCAGCCAATCAGTTTCTCCTCCCATCTCACTGGCCTAAATTTAGTATCATGATTATTCCTGAACCAACAGCCATGCTTATCGGATGCCAGGTGCTGATTGGCTTCACCTTGGTTCTGGGTCCCAGGTCCTTTCCTGATTCAGTCACTGAGTAATGGAGACAGGAAAACCTGATTAGCTTTGACTAAACAGAATCCACCCCTGGAGCTCGAGTCAACCCTCCAACCTCAGGGCTGCCATTGCAAGAAGGCAAGCGTGAGACGGATGTCAGAGAGACAACACAATGCCCACCACTTTGCTGGTATTTAACTGCTACTCTGCAAACAGTGATGAAATGTCTGCTGTGTGCCAGACAGAATGCAAGATGCCAGGGCAACACAGGGGCCCGTGTTGCTGAGGGGAATAAATGAACCACTTATGCAAAGTTCCTGTTGCACCCTCAGCCCCTAATACGTGTTCGGTGTTGTCTTCATTAAAATGTATGATGCGTGAGTGCCCCCTGCCATTTAAGAGACAGACTTAAATAAATTCCAGCAGTGTGCAAAGAGTGGCCAGAGGAAGCTTGAGAGTGGCAGGAAGGAAAGACATCATGTGAGGTGTTTGCAGAAGGCCCAACCTCAAGGAGCCTATAGCTCAGTGGTTCTTAACCTTGACTTCAGGACTCCAGGATTCCTCAATCAGGTACAGCTGAAAGTGCCAAGGTATTGTTGGCAAATGACGTCCTCTGGTTGAGAATCTGGCCACAATCACCATGTCCTTCATTCCATAGCCAAATGGTGCCTCAAAGTGGTGTTTCATACCCCAGCTCCACAGGGCAAATAACTGTGCTTCTTTGTCTTTCAGGCGGAGAAGTCACCAAACCGCGGTTTGCCCAGTTCTTCCACGGCAGCCTGGCCAGTCTCACCATCCGCCCTGGAAAAATGGAGAGTCAGAAGGTGATTTCCTGCCTGCAGGCCTGCAAGGAAGGGCTGGATATTAATTCCCTGGAAAGCCTCGGCCAAGGGATAAAGGTAAAGAAGGAGCCCGCATCGCCCCAATAATGTTTATGAAAAGGTGGCTGCCCAGGGCCAGTGCACACCAGGAAAGGGAGAACAGAGATGGTGTCGGCCCAGGTGCAGCTACAGCAGGGAGTTTAGTGACAGTGACTCCATGATGGACTCCTGCTGCCGTGTCCTGAAATTCCTAAACGAAGCCCTTGTGGACGAATAACCAGTTCACTACCCAAAAGCAGGTGCATCTTCAGTGTCTACCTGGAGGGAGTTGTTATATTTCTCTTGTTTGTTGGTTGATTGGTTGCTTTGTTGTTTATTTCCCTAAAGGAATGGAAGCAGCATGCAAGGCTACACTCAGAGCTGTTTTTTAAAACAAAAACTTTGGACGGCGTAAGATCCAAATTAGAAAGGAAGGTCAGTCCCGGTGGGATGGAATTAGGAAGCAGATGGAATGTGGAGGTCGCTGGGCCTCTCAATGTTCAGCCGAGACATAGACTGAGCCCCCAGCGATCTCTGGCCAGCAAGGGGGATGCAAACAGATTCACAACTTTCATCATTCATGCAAAATAAATATAT